>ML813400.1:8033-32222 GCA_009831015.1 Picea engelmannii | reverse complement strand
TTCAGTGGGAGTTAACTGACTAGTTCTATTTTTACCATCACTATTATCCATGCATGCATTCCTAAGGAAAACTAACTTCTTGATTTGTTTTCTTAATTATGGAATGTTTTTCCCTATATATGAGTGTATTCCACTCATGAATTGTATCATATTGATCATGATCTATGTATCAATCATCAACTCATTGGAGTAGTGTGAATATATATTCTCATTCTTCCATATTGAATCTCTCTTCCTTTCTTGATAATCTTTGTTTGTACTTTCTTTATCTAAATATCCCGTGCAATTTTCCATGAAACACTGACACACTCTACCATAGGTAGATATTTTCCTTACACCCACCGAGACCAGGCCCCTTTGAGTTTTATTAGATGTCTTCCTAGCATCAAGCTTGTGTCCCTCTTATCTCAGGTCGGGTTTGAGGTCTTCTATGATCTAGCTCAAAACTCTGCTATGGGTTCTCTGATCCTTCTATTGCAAGCACTCCCACATTCCTTTCAAGAATTATCTTCCCCGGAGGCACAAACTTCCTTCCAATTCTCTCCTTGTAACACCCATATTTCCCCCAACTTGTAATTAATCATTAATTAGTATTTCTATGTTGTGGCATGGGAACAGTGTAAATGTATTATTGTTTAATTGCCAAATAACTGACTATGGGGGTGAATCCTTGAAAGTACTATACATGATATCAATAGAGGAAATAAATTGAAAAAAATAAGAGAACAATTAATAAGAAAAGCACTGGTGGTTGAAACCTCAACCACAACCATGAATGGAAGCATGGTCTAGATGAAAAAGGTCAACCCAAAGTACCACAGAGTTTGGCAGACCCAGAATAACCCATATTTTCTTATGACGGGAAGAAACAGGATAGGAGGGAGGTGCATGCAAGGCATGAAAGAGAATGTCAAGAGAAGAATGGAGAATGCGAGTAACACTCCAATGAAGAACAAGCCGAAGGGCATGAGCTTGATGCTTAGAAAACATCTAATAAACCTCATGGAGGTCATGATAGAGAGAGAAAAATATCTGAGAGTATGTAGAGAACAACACTTGAGTAGAAGGTTTTGAGCTTGATGTTGAGGTAGCAACTGATAAACCTCGTGGAAGATGTGAAAGAGAAAGGATCATGGAGAATTGGCATAAATTCCCTAGTGATATCATGGCTTGGCATGGGGGTGGCCAGAGTGCTAAGAATGAATGCCTATGAGCCTATGGTTGGGTGGAAGGACGAACACCCACAATCAGTTAGTTGGCTACCACTTGTAATAGATAAATAATCTCATATCATGTGTATTTAACTGTGAATTAAAGTTGGATATCCTATGAATGTTGTAGGGATGGACATGTTTTATTAATGGTTATATTGTATCCCTTCAATTATGCTTAATTGTGTATTTAAGAAAATAATAAATTCTCTGGCTTGTACACATAAATGCCTGATCCCTATGGTGGCTCAAGTTAAAATAAGTGAACTGTGAAATTGTTGACTTTGGGCATAACCTCACGTGTGCATGCCGACACTCCCAGACATTCTGTAGGAAGGGTTCGGTTAATCTTAGGAGAGGTAGTGCATGTATGCATAGAGCCTCTGTGAGGCAGGAAGAGATCGAGAATCCCCCTTAATTCCTAGAGTTGATAAAGGAGCGTAAGAGGGGTGCGGAGGATTTCTCTAAGTGTTAAGTTCAAGAGAATTAGCGCAAAATACCTAAGTACTTAAGGAGATGACAAATCTTAGGTAGTACCGAAAGGAGAGATCCTTTTGTTTGGAAGCTGAATGGATGAGATTAGTTCGAGAAAAGCTGAAGTTCTTCACAATCATTGGATTTTGAGAAAGAACGTGGGTGTTAACCCTTAGAACCCTTTGGATTTTGCAGGTTCAACGAATTGAGCATATTTGTCGCATAGGAGGTGAATCTCCCGAAGTCTCGAATTTAATCTGGGTCATATATCTGAGGATGCCTGAGAATTATCCTGGCTGTTGGATTTACAATATACTCAACCCGATGTTGATCACTTCAGGAGGACAGAGGGTTGGTAACTCTAAAACCCCCAAAGTCCCGAAGTTGATGTGGACCGTGGATCTAAGGATCCTTTGGGATCTCTCATGACCATTCGATCATGGGGACACATGTGTTCCGTTGAGATCATGTGAGGGGCCATGTGTTGAGTGGCAGAGTTTCTAGGTGTCCCTCTTGGAGTGGAACACACTAAGACCCAAGGGAACCTTGAATGGAAGTTACAAGCTATAGATATCTAGGGTCACGTAGATACCATCAAACTATAGGATTGAGGCTATGGTCAGCCCAATGCTGACCAAATCCAAGAGAAAATAGGATATTTCATCACAAAACTCCTAGAGAGATAAAGAGTCGAAGAAGATCTGAGTCGTCCAAGCCAAAGGGATAGGTGTCTTCAGATCCTGCACTCCAGAGAGAAATCACTCTGGGAGAACTGAAGTGTGAAGGCACGAGGATTTTCGAAGGCCAGAGTATCGAAGTCATCCCAGCCGTCCGTTGGAAGGGACTCATGGAAAAATATCTTCCATTTCAGAGGAAAGTCACTCGAGGAGAAAAGGGAATGTGTTGAACAAGAACTCTCGAAGGCCGAAGAGCCGGAGTTCATTTGAGCCATCCATCAGCTAAGGACAAATGTCGACTGATCTTCCATTTCGGAAGATAACCACTTCAGAGGAAAGTGGTGTCGCGAGAGTTGATAATTCTCGAAGCCTGAACTGCCAAAGTAAATCATGACCGTTGATTTGAGAGGGACACACGTTAAGAGATCGTAGATTCCGACAGTGCGAACTTTTGGGGAAAGGAAGTGGAGTGTTGACTAGAAGTTGTTCGAAGCTCCGGAGGTAAGAAATCATCCTAGCCATCCATTTTTAGAAGACTTGGGGACTCAATATTAATTTTGGGTGAAATTTACTCTAGAGGAATTGAAGAATAAAGGCACGAGAATCCCGAAAGATGGAGTTCAGAATCGTCCATTGGAATAGGACATGTGGTGTGAGATCCATTACTTGAGAGGATTGATACTCCAGAAGAAAGAAGGTGGATGAGCATTGACTACAAGTCGCTCGAAGTGAGGCAAAGGACGGATATCGACCATTGATCTGGGAAAACACGTGGCGCTCGACCTGTGACTTTGGGTATGAATAACTTTATAGGAAAGAGGCGTTTGGAGTATTTTAAGCTCCCAAATTCCAAAGTCCCGAAGTAGATCACAAGGGATGTGTGGCACTCGATATGTAACTCCAGGTACAAAGTAATTCAGAGGAAAAAGGATTTGGAGTGTTTGAAACTCTCGAACGTTGAAGTCCTAAAGTAGATCACAATCGTCGATCACGAGGGATGTGTGGTGCTTGATCTGTAAATACGGGTACATAGTACATCGGGGAGAAAATACTTTGGAGTGTTCAAAACTCCGGAATTTCGAAGTCCCAAAGTGAATCAGGGCCGTCAAAATCTCTTAGGATACACGATGTCGGATTGAAAACTTCAAAGATTTTCCACTCTGGAGGATTCACACGGTGATTGTCTTGGCGTATGTTGTCTTTGTAATGTCCCCAAGGCCGATCCCTATTGTAAATCATGTCTATGAAGTATAAATCTAGCATTATGAATTGTAATTATGTTTTATAGTCTGGTGAACCAAGTTTATATAACCTGGTGGGCTTATGTGTTATTAGGCCAGAGAGCCTAAGTGTTAAGGTCAGGAGCCTGCTTTTGTATATGTAATAATGTAGAACATTAATAAAAAATAAATAAACACCACTACGTGCAGACCGACCACGATGAATGAGTGATGGGGGACTAAGCTTCCACAGAATGGGTAAGCGATTGGGGGCTGGAAGGTGGGAAAGAGAGGCTAAGTGTTGAGCCTAGGGGCTTAAGTCCTTGGGAACAATATTTTAATATTATTCCAAAAGCCATGTGAAATATATGTTGTGTCCTAAGTTCCTGGAGAGGAATGCATGTTGATGGAGTGCATGCAGCTTCATGGGTCACATGTGTTGACCTAGGCACATGCAATTAAAAAACTGTAGAATTCGGCCATGGAGGGGGTCGCTCCTCATTCCATAATCGTTTGCATTTGATTTTGGATACCCTCACACAACTCTGAGAACCAGAAAACTGAGACATCTTCCTGAAGACCAAAACATCATCCATTTGATTCTGTTATTGATCTATGTCTACCCTTGACATACCTATGCACCATTGAGAGAAATGGTCAGGAGGGGAAAGTCGACTTGTGAGTTCCAGAACCCAGTCTATCTGCCATTGTAGAGTTGAATCTGTACTTGATCTGTCTGTAGGTTGTTGTTTTCTATTTTCCTGAGTGAGGTTGTGTTGTGGTTATCCTCATTGTGTGGAAATTGAGTTGGAAGGGGCTGAAGAAGTGGATTTTAAGGCCCTTAGTTGAAGAGGTAGTTTGTCAGGCCCGTGAGAAGTTATTTCTAGGTGAAGGAGTTTGCTGGGAAGTGGTATTCTTCCAGAGAGAGTCCAGTACTAGCTATAGACCTCTAAGAATTTCTGATTCGGCATGTTTCCGAGACCCAAAGAGGGAGGTGAAGCAATGATGGAATGTTCTTGTGAAGGTGTGTACTCTTGGGTGAAACAGACATGTGGGGAATGAGTGTCCATGAGTAGTGGGCATATGAAGGCATCCTGGGAAGAATCCTTCCAGTTATTCTATGAGGTTTTCCCTATAACCTCAGCCTTGATTAGGATTCCTTGCTTTGGGTGGAGCTTGGTCCCAGCTCGGGGGTGACCTACTACTGAGCATGATGAGTAGCATGGTATAAGGATGGGAGGTTCGTGGAAGGCCTGCACATGGTTGGTGGAATTACCATGGTTTCAAAGATAAGTATCAGCTTATGCTTAATATTATGTTTTGCATGCCTGTGAGTCATATATGTATCATGTATTCTGTTGTGCATATGAATTATTGTTAATGACACAGATTATTTATGTTAGAAGTAATATTGTGCTTACTCTAATTTAAATGTGTTTAATATGAATTAAATGCATGTTATTAATTAAGTATGATAATGATGTTGTTCTGCACAGTAGCATTTTCCCGAATAGTGGGATGATGGCCACGGGAGACGTTACAGTTTGGTATCAGAGCCTAGTTTCAATGCTGAGCCTGGTTGGGTCGGATAAGTGGTCTTTGGACCGAGGCTTTGAGAATAAATTGTGTTTAGAGGACTAATTTCAGACCTCAGAATGTTTCTGAGTGTCAACAGACTACTTGACCATGTTACAAAGCTCAGAAGGTGTAGCGGTATTATAAAACTACAACTGGCATGGTATATGGCCACAGGGAGAGAGAGAGCTCCACACCAAAAGTGTTGGATCAAGTAGATGAAGGTTCAGAAGGAGGGTACCAAGTCATTGGCCAGAAGTCCTTAAGAAGAAGAGTTGACTGGTCAGAATTCTCTGTGGAGAACTCACGAAATCCCGAGGGCCGTAAGATAGCCAGAAGTTGCAAGGTGGTTAGTAGATGGAGAAACTCGCCACCTTAGGATCCAGAATAAACGTGGGTCGTTGATCGTGGTTGGTTTGAACCGTTGGATCATTTTGTGAATTCAGGCATCATGAACTTGGAGTGCAGGCCAAATTATTGGTCACTCCAAGTCCCGAATCGCGAAAGGGATTAACAAGGGTAGAATCAAACGGTGGAGCGCTTCCAGGAAGAATTGTCGAAATCCCGTGAGTCGTCGGATCCAACCAACTAGAGAGGAATTTAGGGTTGAAGAGATTTTATAGCTGTAAGCATAGGAGAGATCTGGACTGTTAGATCCAAATCATCGAGGATCATTGGATCTCATACAAGAACTTGTGTATCGGAATTCAAGGATCGAAGTGATAAGAGATTTGGAGTCATTGCATCATGAACTCCCGGTTACCGAAAACCTGAAGCCCGAAACCCTGAAATCACAAAACGATCTACACTGTAGATCGTAGGATAGGAACTTGACTATTGGATTAATTAGATGAATAGACCATAATTTCAGAATTTTGGCAAACGGAAGTTCGAGATGTGTAGATGCACGAACTCCTGATGCCCGAAACTCCAAAACGAAAAGTAAAAGTAGTGGGGACCCTTGACATCGCTGGGAGTGAGGTGGACCTTCTTAAGGACACCATGTGTCACTACCTTGGTGGGCAATAGTTGTGCTCTGGGCCTGGAGGGTAAGGAAATCGAATTTTCGGAAGTCGGGAGTTGGAGAGGGAAGCGAGTGTGAGAACCTCCGGGACCAAAACCTCGAAACCCGAAACCCAGAAGCCTCGAAATCCTGAAACCCAAAGTTTCATTTGGAGAGCCTTGTAGCACCTAGCAGTTTAGTGTTTGATCATGACTCGTGGATGCATGGATTGGGGACTAAGAAAACGGGGGCTATCGACAAAAATTGCAGAGCCAAACAGAGCTCAAAAAATTCATGGAATCGAAATGTATTCTTATTCGCATTGGGTTATGAATGTTGTAGTTTTAATAAGGGTTTAACACCTGAAAAACTTCAGTTGACTGCATGTTGTGTGTGCAGATTTCAATTAGTATCAGGACAGCCACGAATCGACGCTAAGTATAAAAATGGAAGAGGTGTTGATTGCCTCCAATTCAGAGAACGAAAGAGAAGGAAGGGATGTCAACTTGGGAGTCGAAGGTTCGAACTCCAATGGGCACGGAAGAGAACTGGATAAGGAAGGGCATGTGATGAAAATCATTGAAAGATTGTAGAAATATGCCCAGGCTCGCCTAGCCAATAGCCAAAAGCTCATGAGGGTCAGCGATCGTCACGGTGAATTCAACTTAAAGATGTTGAAGAACCTGGAAAGAATAGAAAGGAAATTGGAAAAGGAGAGTGACAAAAGAAAAATAGGGAGTTGCAGGACCCCTAAGAGAAAAATAAGATCGAGGAGTGGTAGCAGACATCATCATCACTCCCCAAAGCATTCTGATAAGGAAGCACACAGTAGTTCAAGCCCATCCCTTACCAGAAAACACCGAAGATCTGGAGTGGATGAATTAAAAGGGGAGATGAACAAGATTAATCCTCCTACGTTTGATGGAGAACATAAGAAGGAGGAAGATGCTGAAACATGGTTGCTTGGCATGAGGAAATATTTCCAACTGCAGAATTATTCCTCTCATGTAGAAGGAAGAATTGCGATGTATCAACTAAAAGAAAAAGCATCCATGTGGTGGGATCAGCTTGTGCAAGTGCAGCACACTAGAGAGAAAGATATCACATGGAAGGAATTCAAGAGGTATTTCGAGAGGAAATACCTGACTAAAAGATACTATGACAGAAAGATGAAGGAGTTCTTCGAACTCAAGCTGGGCAACATGACCATTGATGAATACAAAGAAAGGTTTTTGGAATTACTGAAGTATGTTCCATTCATCAAAGATGAGGCTATCAAGATTCAGAGGTATCTGAGTGGACTGCCACCTCCCATTGGTGACAATATTCAATATGATGATCCTAAGACTATGGCAGAAACAATAAGAAGAGAAAAATTCTTATTTGAGTACAAAAGAGAGAAGCCCACCTTTTAGAAGGCTTGGGATGACCAGAAGAAGTTTAATAAAGAACAGAGGCAGAAAAGAAACAATCCTCCCTTTTTCAGAAATAGTCCTCAAGGACATCCATCATTTAGAGAGACGAGAATAGCTGAAGTGGGGGAACAAAGGCTGAGACAGACACCCATTCAGTGTTGGGGCTGTAAAGAGAACCACAAGTACAAATATTGTCCCCATAAAAATGACAAAGCAAGAGCTGTCCATAATGTTCAACAAGCTAAAACAGTGGAGAACATGGGAAGTAGAATGCCAAGGATCTATGCGACCCTAGGCAACAAGCAAGATGAATTTCAGTCAAGCATGATTGAAGTGGAAGGTATGATTAAAAACCAACCATTTAGGGGCTAGCCATAGTTATATATACCCTAGAGTGGTGGAAATTTTGCATTTATCAAGAAGCAAACATGAAAAGTCTTGGTTAGTGCAGTTGGCTACAAGAATCAAGAGGAAAGTCACTTAGTTGGTTAAGTCTTGTTTGGTGGACATGAAGGGATTGAGCATGAAGGCTGAATTGAATATTCTGCCTTTAGACTCTTATGACTATTCAATTGGGATGGACTGGTTGGACCAACACCATGCACTCCTGGACTGTCGTAACAAGGAATTTACATGCCTGGATGAAGAGGGGAATTGGAAAACAGTCCAAGGAATTCCTAGAGCTGTGGTTGTTAGAGAAATATTAGCAATGCAATTGAAAAAGTGCTACATGAAAGGCTGTCAATTGTTTGTAGCCTGTGTGGAGGAAGCATCCAGAGATGAAGTCTCAAATATTGGAGACCATATGGTACTAACAGAGTTTGAAGACGTATTTCAGGAGGTACCTAGACTACCTCTGAAGAGAGATATTGATTTCTCTATAAATTTGATGCCTGGAGCAACTCCAGTGTCAAAATCTCCCTATAGAATGAGTACGCCAGAGCTAAAAGAGTTGCAATTTCATCTTGAAGAGATTCTAAAGAAGGGGTACATTCGCCCAAGCGTGTCGCCTTGGGGTTCCCCAGTCCTGTTCGTGAAGAATAAGGATGGGATGTTGAGGTTGTGCATTGATTTCAGATAGTTGAACAAAGTAATTGTCAAGAACAAGTATCCTCTGCCGAGGATCGACGATCTTTTCGATCAGTTGAAAGGTGCAAAAATATTTTCGAAGATAGATCTCAGATTGGGATATCACTAGGTAAGAATAAAGGATGAAGACATCAACAAGACTGCCTTTAGAACAAGGTACGGTCATTACAAGTTCATAGTGGTACCGTTTGGGCTATCGAACGCACCTGTTGTTTTTATGTGCTTGATGAATGGTGTATTTAGGGACTATCTAGACAAGTTTGTCATAGTCTTCTTGGATGAAATTTTGGCGTATTCCAAGTCAGATGAAGAGCATGAAAAACACCTGAGGATGGTGCTGCAAGTGTTGAGAGAACACAAACTATATGCCAAGTTGAGCAAATGCTCATTTTATCATAGGCAGATCCATTACTCGGGGCACATTATTTCAGAAGAAGGGATCGTTGTGGATCCTGAGAAGGTTGAGGCCATAAGAGAATGGTCAGCGCCAAGGAATGTGGCAGAAGTTAGATCCTTTATGAGTCTAGCGAGATATTACAGAAGGTTTATCACAGGGTTCTCAAAGATAGCTTACCCTATCACTTCCTTGCAAAGGAGGGAGGAAAAGTTTCAGTGGACTAAAGAGTGTGAGAAAAGTTTCTAGTGATTGAAGAAGTTGTTAACTAGTGCTCCAATCTTGAGGATTGTAGATCTAAATGTGGATTTCATGGTATGCATAGATGCATGTAAAGAAGGGTTAGGAGGAGTTCTTAGTCAGAATGGATTTGTAATCTGTTATGAGTCCAAGAAGTTGAAAGAGAACGAAAAGAATTATGCCACTCATGATTTGGAGTTGGCAACAATTGTTCACGCTCTGAGGAAATGGAGGCATTACCTCATGGGAAGGAGGTTTGAACTCAGAACAGACCATAATGGTCTGAAATATTTGTTTGATCAACCAACCTTAAATGCTAGACAAAGTAGGTGGCTGGAATTTCTGTGTGAGTATGACTTTGAGATCAAGCATATCAAAGGAAAGGAGAATAAAGTGGTTGATGCACTCAACAGGAGGGTGCATGAATTACATGCTACAACCATTAGCATGTATCGAACTGATATTAAAAGAAGAATTCTGGAGGCTTCAAATGTAGATCTGCAGTACAGAGAATTCGTAGCCAAGCTACAATAGGGTAAGATGCCACAGAAGATGGAAATTTATAAATTGGAAACCGATGGAATACTGTTGTACAAGAAAATAATTTTTGTACCCAATGTCTAGTGCTTGAAATAGATGATTTTGTAGGAGATGCATAATGTGCCTTATGCAGGGCACCTTAGATATCAGAAAACAATAGCAACAGTCAAGAGCCATTACTTTTGGCTGGGTATGAAGAGAGAGATTGTTGAATACATCGCCAGATGTATGGAGTGCCATAAAGTTAAAGATGAGCATAGGCACCCAGTAGGGTTGATGCAACCTTTACCCATTCCTGAGTGGAAGTGGGAAGTGGTGACAATGGATTTTATTACAGGATTTCCCAGAACAAGCAAGTTGCATGATTTGATCATGGTGGTGGTGGACAAGCTTACAAAAGCTGCCCATTTTATTCCACTGAAAACTACTCACAAGGCAACATATGTTGTTGATATTTTCATGAAGTAAGTGGCACGATTGCACGGAATTCCTAAAACGATTGTGTCTGATAGAGACCCGAAATTCACCTTGAATTTTTGGAAAGGATTTTTCAAAGGATTTAGAACGAATCTGGACTTTAGTACAACTTATCATCCTGAGTTTGATGGACAGACAGAGAGGGTGAACAAAGTAATAGAATACATACTGAGAATGTATGTGATGGACAAACCATCAAGATGGGAAGACTACCTACACTTGGTAGAATTTGCCTACAACAATGGGTATCATGCATCATTGAAGATGATCCCATTTGAAGCACTTTATGGAAGAAAGTGCAATACTCCAGTGAGCTGGGATAATCCAGTTGATAGAGCAGTAGTTGGGCCAGAGTTTCTCAAGGCGATGGAGGACCAAATGATAAAAATTAGGCAGAATTTGAAAGCTGCCCAGAACAGGCAAAAAAATTATGCTGATAAGAACATAACCCACAATTAGTTCAAAGTGGGTGATCATGTTTTCCTGAAAGTGAAAGCTAACAGGAGTTCCCTGAAGATGGGAAGTTGTGCCAAGTTGGCAGCCAGATTTTGTGGGCCATTTGAAATCCTAGAAAGGATCGGGCCAGTTGCATAAATGCTTGCATTACTTGCATCTATGACTGTACATAATTTGTTTCATGTTTCATTTCTTAAGAAATATATACCAGATGCTAATCATGTTATTGATTGGAATGTGATTTAGGTGGAACAAGAAGGTGTCCTGCAAGTGCATCCTGTGCCCATAATGGACAGGAAAAACAAACAGCTCCGGAATTGAGCTATAGGGATTGTAAAGGACCAATGGACTTGGTACGGTCCCGAGGATGTGACATGGGAGCATGAAGATGTTATGCGAGCAGAGTACCCACATCTTTTTGAAAATATTGAAAAGCTTGCAGATGCAGTGTAAAGTTGCACTGAGGATAGTGCAAAAATAAGGGGAGGGGATTGTAATGTCCCCACAGCCAAGCCCTGTTGTAAATCATGTCTATGAAGTATAAATCTTGCATTATGAATTGTAATTATGTTTTATAGGCTGGTGAGCCAAGTTTATATAAGCTGGTGAGCTTATGTGTTATTAGGCCAGAGAGCCTAAGTGTTAAGGCCATGAGCCTACTTTTGTATATGTAATCATGCAGAACATTAATAAAAAAAATATAAACACCGCTGCGTGTAGACCGACCACGATGAATGAGTGACGGGGGACTAAGATTCCACATAATGGGTAAGGGATTAGGGTCTGGAAGGTGGGAAAGAGAGGCTAAGTGTTGAGGCTAGGGGCTTAAGTCCTTGGGAATAATATTTTAATATTATTCCAAAAGCCATGTGAAATATATGTTGTGTCCTAATTTCCTGGAGAGGAATGCATGCTGATGGAGTGCATGTAGCTTCATGGGTGACATGTGTCGACCCAGGCACATGCAGTTAAAAAATTACAGAAGTTAGTCGTGGAGGGGGTCACTCCTCATTCCATCATCGTTTGGTCTGATTTTGGATACCCTCACGCAGCTCTCAGAACCAGAAAAATGAGATGTCTTCCTGAAGACCAAAACATCATCCGTTTGATTTCTTTATTGGTCTGTGTCTACCCTTGACATACCTATGCACCATTGAGAGAACTGGTCAGGAGGGGAAAGTCAACTTGTGAGTTCTAGAACCCAGTCTATCCGCCATTGCAAAGCTGAATCCGTACTCGATCTATCTATAGGTTGTTTTTTTCTATTTTCCTGAGTGGGGTTGTGTTGTGGTTATCCTCACCATGTGGAAATTGAGTCGAAAGGGGTTGAAGAATCAGGTTTTAAGGCCCTTAGTTGAAGAGGAAGTCTGTCAGGCCTGTGAGAAGCTATTTCCAAGTGAAGGAGTTTGCTGGGAAGTGGTATTCTTCCAGAGAGAGTCTAGCACCAGCTACGGAGCTCTAAGACTTCCTGATCTGGCCTGTTTCCGAGACCCAGAGAGGGAGGTGAAGCACTGATGGAATATGCTTGTGAAGGTGTATACTCCCGGGTGGAACAAACATGTGGGGAATGAGATTCCATGAGTAGTGGGCCTAAGAAGGCATCATGGTAAGAATCCTTTTGGCTATTCTGTGTAGTTTTCCCTATAACCTCAGCCTAGACAATAATTCCTTGCCTTGGGTGGAGCTTGGTCCTAGTTCGGGGGTGAGTCACTATTGAGCATAATGAGTAGCATGGTCTAAGGCTGGGAGGTTCATGGAAGACTTACACATGGTTGGTGTAATTACCACGGTTTCAAAGATAAGTATCAGCTTATGCTTAATATTATGTTTTGCATGCCTGTGAGTTATATATGTATCATGTATTATGTTGTGCATATGAATTATTGTTAATGGTAGGGATTATTTTTGTTAGCAGTAATATTGTTCTTACTCTGATTTAAATGTGTTTAATATGACTTAAATGCATGTTTTTGATTAAGTATGAGAATGCTGTTGTTCCACACAGTAGCATTTTCCCGGCCAGTCGGATGACGGCCCAGGGGGACATTACAGTCTTGGCATCTGGTCATATCCCACTGTCATATGCGAGTATAAATGGATGGAATAACCCAAAGAACTTGGGAGATGATATCTGTGAGATTTTAGCTCAGTTTGGAGCATGGAGACCATGGTTGGAAAGCTCTGGAAGAGAAGAATGGAATAGAGACCCCGAATGGGGGTTTTGATTTTCTTAAGAAGAACAAAAATTTGACGCCTCACCATGGATGTGTTACACTCCCTCTATGCATGTCTAAGATGTGTTGAATTTGGTGACAATGAATTCCTCCAAGGATATGTTTTTGGTCCTATTATTCAGCGTTAGTTGTAACTAATAAGACCAAGTTACAATATGTATGAGATTACATTTAATAATCAATTTCCTATGTAAATGTATATAAATTTGTGTAAGCTCGTAGAGGCAAATGAGAAGTGGGAGGATGCGAGAGAGGGATATGAGAGAGCTTGCAAGTCTGATATAATCTTCATGATCTAAATAATAATACAACATATACCTCTGCTTGGTGGACGTAGCCCAACGTTTGGGTGAACCACGTGAAATCTTTGTGTTTCTTATTTGTGTGATTGTTTATTATTATATGTGAATTGTGTTTTCTGCATTTGAAATTCTAACAATTGGTATCAAAGGGAAGGTATATTGAGTAGGTGCCATAGGTGGGAATTGATTAGCAGGTCATCTATGCTCCCTAGGCAGTGTTAGAGGCGCACCGATGTTCTCACACTTTTGAAATTCCAATTTTCATGAAAACCGCGCACTCGGTTCCTGCACCACAGAGCATCGACGCTCCCCCATCCATAGTGAAGGAGCGTCGACCTCACGTTAGAGCTCCCCCATACATAGTGAAGGAGCGGTGATCTCCCTTAAGAAAAAATTTGCATGTTTTTGAAAAAATTAAAGGTATGGTTTTTTGAAAAAGTAATGAATTTGCTTTTTCAAGAATTAAAGGCCTTTTTTTTCAAAAATTGAATTTGCTTTTTTAAAAGTGTGAACAAATCAAATCAAATGGGTGGATGTTTTTAAAAAGGTTTTTTATGGAGTAAAAGTAAAAATGAAAAAAGTATGAAGTAAAAAGTAAAAGGTATGAAGTAAAAAGGTTTATTATTAATTTATTTTTTTTATTAAACCTTTTGGAGTTTATACCATTATTTCTCCACATTTTAAAGGGCTTGGTTTTGTAAGCAGTGGATTTTTGGAAATTTTCTTTTGATAATGATGAAAATTCAGAGTGCTAAGTTTGAAATTGAGAAGTTCAATGGAAAGAACAATTTCAAGATCTGGAAGGTGAAGATGCATGATCTGCTCGTGCAACAAGGCATGGTGAAGGAGATTTTGGGAAAATCAAAGAAACCCATGACCATTTCATATGAAGAGTGGGATGAGATTGATGCTAGAGCACTGAGTGCTATACGCTTGTGTTTGGCCGATGATGTTTTATTCAACATTGTATCGGAGAAGACAACAACCAGTTTATGGACGAAGCTAGAAAGCCTGTATATGACAAAATCCTTGACGAACATGATCTTCCTGAAAATAAAATTGTACATTTTGTGCATGAAGGAAGGTACGAAAATAGTTGATCATTTAAATACTTTTAATTCTCTTTTAGTCCAGTTGACTAGCATGGGAGTAAAATTTGAATCTAAAGATAAAGCGATTACATTATTGTGTTCTTTGCTCGAGTCATGGAATCACTTTGTTACCTCTATTAGTTTAATCACAACATACAATATTGAGTTTGATGTTATTGTTGGAGCTTTAATTTATGAGGAAACAAGGAAGAAATCCAATTCAAAAACCTCTACATATGATGCAGTGATGGTCAGAGGCAGACCTAAAGAAAGAGGACAAGGTCAGAGGGATTTCTCTCAGTCAAAGTCGAAGGGAAAGAAGAAAAAGCTTAAGTTTTGGTTTTGTGGAAAATTTGGAGACCTGAAGAAGGATTGTTGGAAGAGACAACAATACTCCAAAGAAAACCCTCCAAAATAGATGAAGGAAGCAAACACAATAGAAACAGGTTCAGCAACAGGTTCAGGTATGACTGATGAAGTTTTATCAATTGGTATTGTTTCACGTTATGATCAACAATGGTTATTAGATTCTGGTGCTTCAAATCACATGTGTCTTCATAGAAATTGGTTTGTTACTTACCAATCTATAGATGATAGAATTTCTTACATGGGAAATGACATATCATGTAAAGTTGTGGGAATTGGTAGCATTCATGTTAAGATGTTTGATGGAACTGTTAAAATAATAACTCATGTGAGACATGTACCTGAGCTGAGGAAGAACCTAATCTCTTTGAGAGTCTTAGATACTGGAAGATATAAAAGTATTGTTCAAGGTGGAGTTATGAAGGTCTACAAAGGAATCCTACTGGTCATGAAGGTGAAGAAGGTTGGAAACTTGTTTCTGTTAGAAGGAAGAACCGAGTTAGATCATATGAAAACTATATCTGAGAATGACAGAGATTCTATTCGACTGTGGTATCAACGGTTGGGCCATATGAGCGAAAGGGGATTGAAGGTATTATTTGATCGCAAGTTACTTCCTAGTCTAAAGTCTTTAAAGTTAGATTTTTGCAAACATTGTATTTATGGAAAACAAAATAGGAAGCAATTTAAAATTGGAAGACACACCTGTGAAGGAATCCTTGACTATATCCATTATGATGTTTTGGGATCATCCCCTACTATTTCATATGAAGGATCATCATATTTTGTAACTTTTATAGATGATTTCTCTAGGAAGGTGTGGATCTATATGTTGAAGAGAAAGGCTGATGTATTTACAGTTTTCAAGCAGTTTAGAGATTTAGTGTAAAATAGCACTGGTAGGTCCATTAAATGTTTAAGAACTGATAATGGTGGTGAATTTACATCAATGGAATTTGAGAACTATTGTAAGGAGTTTGGGATTGATAGGCATAAAACCACTGCCTATACTCCTCAACAAAATGGATTTGTTGAACACATGAACATGAATCTTCTAGAGAGAGAAAGGACTATGCTTAGTAATGCCAACTTGCAGCAGGAACTGTGGGCAGAAGCAATAACTACAACTTGTTATCCAGTGAATTGATCACCATCAATAACAATATAATGCAATATTCCTGAAGAAGTATGGAAAGGTCACCCTTGTAATTATTCTAATCTTAAAGTTTTTAGTTGTAAAGACTATGCTCTAATTTCGAAACACCAACGTTCTAAATTACATCCAAAATAAAAAAAAGGATTGTCTTTGTTGGATATGGTGATGGTATTTAGGGGTATAGTTTGTGGGATCCTTCTGCCAACAAGATCACCATTAACAGAGATGTAATATTTGATGAATCATCTCTCATAAAATCATATGTAGATGTTCAAATGAAACATGAAGAAGTACCTAAGTATCAACATATTCAGTTTGAAACCAATTCAAATACAAATGAAATTAAACATGAACAAGTTTCTGAAGATGTTCATGAAGAATTTCCTGAAGAGGAAGACATGATTGATGATAACAATCAAAAGAATGTGGATGAGCCACAAACTTCCCTAAGGAGATCTACGCAGGTCAAAAATCCTCCAAGAAGTTATGATGATTTTGTTTCTTCTATTTGATCTAGGTGGATATTGGTGGCCACCCACCTTTTCCAACTCGCTCAAAACAACTTTCTGGCAATTTTGGCAATTTACTATTTTTAGCAGGTTTTAATTTCTGGGGCCATTTTGAGGGCCTAAATGAAGGTTTTTCGATATTGAGGTTCTAAATGATAGCCAAATGAATTATTGAGCCTCCAAAATCAATCTTCTCGATGATACCTTTCCAACGAGCTATCATACGCCTAAAACATAGATCGTATGCAAAAGTTACGACCCCGGGAAGTTGATGTACTAACTTACCCAAACGGGGCCCACATGACTTTTGGCGCTTCATCTCCTAGGGTTAGGTTTTTGGATGTATAGGACTTTTAGAATTCTTGTTTATTGTAAAAAGGCCTTCAGAACCTCATTGTAATAATCTTCTTGTGAATGCGAGTAGCTGTCACATCTTTTCTCATAGATAAGCTGCCACCATTCTAGCGAGTCTTTCACTCTGTATTTTTACAGTTTTTGTACATTTCTTTCATTAATAGAAATCGTGTATTACTATATATCTGTGTTTATGGTTGCATCTCTGATACATTTATGTTATATTATTGAATATATGTGATATCTTTGTGCATTTCTTTATTATATCTCTGATCTCATTTCGTGCCGAAAAATAATCCGGATCACTGTTTCCTTAAGTACTAATGATGATGAATCTTCGTGCTATTAGGAAGTTGTGAAGGGATCTAACAATGATAAATGAAAAGAATCAATGAAGTATGAAATGAAGGCATTAGAGAGGAATGCCACATGGGACCTGGTAGAACTTCCAAGAGACAGAAAAATTGTAGGTTGCAAGTGGGTCTATAAGCTGAAGAAGGGTGTTGATGATAAGGTGGAAAGGTACAAAGAAACGCTGGTTGCGAAAGGATATTCTCAGAAAGAAGGTATTAAAATTCATGAGATTTTTTCATCAGTTGTTAAGTCTGTTTCAATTTGAATTGTGTTAGCATTAGTTGCATTACTTGATTTGGAGTTGGAGAAGATAGATGTTAAAACTGCCTTCTTACATGGAGATTTCGATGAGGAAATTTACATGGAACAACCTTAAGGGTTCGTTCACAATCGCAACAATACATTTTTTTGCAGGCTCAAGAAATCATTGTATGGTCTGAAGTAGTCACCCAGATAATGATACAACAAAATTTGACTCTTTCATGGTGAGCCCAAATTATACAAGGAGTGAGTATGATCATTGTGTCTACTTTAAGAAATTTAATAATGGCATATTCATTATCTTAGTATTGTATGTTGACGATATGCTTTTAGCAAGCAAAAACATAATTGAGATCATCAGGTTAAAGGCTCAGATGGATAGGACATTCGATATGAAAGATCTAGGAGCAGCAAGGCAGATTTTGGGCATGGAGATATTCAGAGACAAGATGAATGGTAAGATTTGGTTGTCACAACAGAAGTATGTTGAGAAGATACTTTTGAGGTTTGGTATGAACGATGTGAAAGAAATTTTAGTCCCTTTGGCTTCCCATTTTAAGCTTTCTTCAAGTTTATGCCCCAGTACAAAAGAAGAAAAGGAATATATGTCTCGAATACCATATGCTAATGCAGTAGGAAGTCTAATGTATGTGATGGATAGTACAAGGAGAGACATTTCACATGCAGTTGGGGTTGTCAGTAGGTATATGGAAAATCTAGGTAAAGAGCACTGGGAAAAAATAAAATTGGTGCTTCAGTATCTGAGGGGCACAAGTGATTACTGTATCACTTATAACAGTGGTTGTGAATTAGTCTATGGATATGTTGATTCTCATTTTGCAGGTGATTTGGAAAAGAGAAGGTCGACTTTAGGGTATGTCTTTACTCTTGTAGGTGGAGCTATTAGTTGGATGCCAAAACTACAAAACATTGTTCCTTTATCCACTACAAAAGTAGAATATGTAGCTTCTTCACATGCTTGTAAAGAGGCAGTTTGGTTGAAAGGTTTGTTTGGTGAGTTTGGAAGGATGCAAGACAAAGTAAAGTTACTCTATGATAGTCAAAGTGTTATTCACTTGGATAAGAATCCATCCTATCACAGTATAAAAAAACATATACCTATCAAGTACCATTTTGTAAGACATGTCATCGATGAACATGGAGTCTCTCTTGATAAAGTGTATACAAAAGAGAACTACGTAGACATGTTCACAAAACCAATACTTTTAGAGAAGCTACGATGGTGCTTGGCTTCTCTTGGCTTGCAGAAAAGGTGATGAACAAAATGAAGGAGCAAGGTATCAGGTTAATTGTTTTCAAGGTGGAGACTGTTGAATTTGGTGACAACAAATTCCTCCAAGGATAGATTTTTGATCCTATTATTCAGCGTTGGTTGTAACTAATAAGACCAAGTTAGAATATGGATGAGATTTCATTTAATAATCAATTTCATGTGTAAATGTATATAAATTTATGTAAGCTCGTAGAGGTAAATGAGAAGTGGGAGGATGTGAGAGAGGGATATGAGAGAGCTTGTAATTCTGTTGTAATCTCCATGATATGAATAATAAGACAACCGATACCTCTTCTTGGTGGACATAGCCCAATGTTTGGATGGACCATGTGAAATCTCTGTGTTTCTTATCTGTGTGATTGTTGATTATCATATGTGAATTACGTTTTTCTCATTTGCAATTCTAACAAGACGCACACCCTCTCCTCTAGGATCTCCCCCATTGCCCCTTTTTCTTGCATGTATGATGATCCAGATGGATGTTGGTGGCCTCCCACCTATTCCAATAGGTTCATTTTGGCAGTTATTTTCTAGTTTTTGGGTCCTCGACTTCCAAAATAGTTTTGAGGCCCTAAACAATGTTTTTAGGGCTCGCCATAGTAAGACTATAGACGAAGTCAAATTTTGACAGCAATATGTGAATTCCTCAGAGAGACCTTTCCAACGGGATATCGTGCGCCTAAAACGAAAATCGTATACAAAAGTCACGACGCTGGGAAGTTGATGTACTAACTTACCCCAACGGGGCCCACATGACTTTTGGTGCTTCGTCTCATAGGGTTAGGATTTTGGATATATAGGGTTTTGGCATTCATGTTCATTGTAAAAATGCCTTCAGAGCCTCATTGTACTTGTCTTCTTATGAATGAGCGTAGTCGTCATATCTCTTCTCAAAGATAAGCTGCCACCATTCCAATCAAGTTTATTTTCCGCTGCATTTTACAATTTTATCTTATTTCCTTATTGAATAGAAACAAATTTTACTGTATCTTTGTTATTCTGTGTTAAGAATATTTGAATAATAATATATATTCATTTCATTCTACTCATAAAATATGTATCATTGGTATCAGAGTGGTCTACTCCTTATCGGTCTTAATGCATGTCCCCGACGAGGTCAGGGTACAAAGAATTGGGTCTTGAGCTTGTTTATCTTGAGGAAAAAATATCTCGCACACCCAAGTGACCTCTCATGGAAAGATAAAAGAAAGACGACATGATAGGAGATCCTTTCAAAATGTTGCTCGAGGAATCCCTAATGCAATAGAGAAACAAGATGATGGATAGTTTTGTGCAAATCCTTCGGTGACTACCAACATGCGACACATATTCCTCAAGCGGAGGTGTCACCCCATTCAAGGTACAAATAAACTTTGATATTCCTATATTTGAAGGTCATATAGGCACAGATGTTGTAGACAAATTGTTGAATCTACTAGAAGGGTATTTCTCTGTCCATAACTTTTCGAATAGAGAAAATATTACTTTTGCACTCCTCAAAGTTGTTCCCCATGTCAGAGTACATCGAATTTCTAGGAATATTTGTTCATCGAAATTCTATCAGTGATGTAGGAATATAGGAATGAAGGATACTTACAAAAATAAATTGATTTACGAGGAGTAGAAACTAACTCACACCAGTAGATTCACGGGCTAGCTCTAGAGTTTTTTTTGTTTTGTTTTTTTAAAAACTTGGAATGAATATCATTAGTGCAATTCATCCTATCAACTTCATAGCTATGACACAATGAAATCCAAATGAATAAATGTTGAATCGAATATAATTGATTACAAACAACAAAAATCTTCTCAGAATCTTTTTGTATTCACTATCGGATCACCCTAAATTTACATTGACCAGGTTTGTGGATGAAAACAATTTGTTACTGCCATAAAAAATTTTGGACCACGCAAGATTTTCAACTTCGTAGGGACTCCCATGGCTTCGGAAGACTTGATAACAAGTGTACTGTGGGTACAAGAATTTACTGACCCAAATAGCGCAAAGTTTTGAAAACCATTAAATCTTGGTTAGCAATTTTGGGAACCACGCTCGTTTTTGACATGCCTGAAAATTCAACCATGGGTGCCCTGTCAAAATCTCTGTGTAAAAAATCTATTTTAAAATCTAGCTTCTTTAACTCAAGATAAAGTAAAGCTAGTAGTGCCAATACTACACAAATATAAACAATCTTAACAACTGGTCAAAATATTTCATGGAAATTAATACCTTCCATTTGAGAATACCCTTTTCCACCAGTGTTTCTTTGTACCTTTCAACTTTATTTCTTTCCATTTGGGAGTTCTACGAGGTCCCATGTTTTATTCTTCTCCAAGGCATCAATTTCCTTTTTCATTTCTATTTTCCATTTAGCACTTTCCATGGCTTCCCCTGGTAACAAGGCTCCCCACCATTATAAATCAAAGAAATATATGAAATATAATATTCATACCTCTTAGGAGTATATCTAGCCCATGTAGATCTTCTCAAAGTTGGTTGTGGCATTTTCTCATTTTCCTATATATTTTCCCCATCATCATCTAGACTTATTTAGAAGCTTCTTCCCACTCCTTATTTTCTATAGATAGTTGAGTTTCCAACCTAATTTGTTGATTTTGTGGTACCTTTTCATGTTTCATTTCAACTTCTACTATGCTTGATTTTATGAGAGAAGATTCATCAAATACTACATCTCTACTAATGATGATTTTGTGGGCACAATCTGTATCCCTTAACTACATCAGTATAACCAAAAAAAATATGCACTTCTTTTATATGAGGTCCAACTTAGAATGTTGGTATTTAGAAATAAGAGAATTTAAGCATCACAACCATTTTTGTTTTATAGATCTGAGTAATCAAAAGAATGACATGTCCATACCTCTTCATGAATATTATAGTTTGTTACACTCTATTACAACTAATGGTGACTAATTTACTAGATAGTTAGTTGTAGTGACTGCTTCAAATACTTTCACTAGTTGACGCTTTCTTTCTCCCATCATAATAATTGAATTTAAGATGAAGTTTCTATTGCAAAAATGGGATAATTTGATGAGTTTTGAGGTTGTTATATAATAATTTTCTAGATATTTCAAAATGGCATAAAAAAATTATTTTAAAAATGAGATAATTTAATTTTTATTTTGATGAGAGAACAACCTCTAATCAAGGTAAAAGTGGTTGATGGTAATTTATTGAAATAATATTTTGTATGTTTATTTATTAGTAGAAAAAGATAGAAAGCAATATTGTATATTGTATATGTTTATTTTTTTAATAATATTTATTTTATTTTTCTAGTTAGTTACTCATACAAAACCTTTCAAAAAATATTTAGATAAGACAAGTGTTGAGGACAATATTGACATAAATAAGTAGACTACATACAAATCAAAAAAAATATTTAGATGAGACAAGTGTTGAAGTCTAGATTGGTGTATCCTTACTTTTACATAATAAAATTAAATATTTTATGCAAAGTTATAAAAAAACAATAACTTAACCAAATAAATATTGCTAATGCCTTTATTCTTTGGACCAATATAATGGTGTGAGAACCAACTTGTGAAACACCGAGACATTTGTTGTGAAAAACAGTTTTTTAAGTGTATTAGAGAATGGATACTTATATATTTATGGTCAAATTCTAAGGATGACTAGAAACAACAAATTACAAATTATAGGTTCATCCAAGTACAAGTATAATGTTTTTTCAACTCCTTTGGAAGCAACTAGGGTTTGGAGAAACTGCAATATAGGGTTCGACAACCGCATCCATCGCAGAGGACAACATGAGCACCANGGGGGGGGGGGGGTAAGGGAACCCCCTCATACAAATGGGTAGTGGTAGACAGAGGGAAATGGCCAAGAGGTGTAGTTTTCAAGACACCAATGACAGGCACCTCATGATCAGACCCAGAAAAAGGTCAGTAGAGGAACCATGGAAAAAGTGAGTGCATGGGAGGAGAAGCCATAGAAACTCAGAGGCACAAGACATAGTGAATCCCAACGAGGCAGAAGGGTGTAACCCATGCAATCCCAAAACATCAATGATACCCAAGGTGATACTGGAGGATCCACAAACGCAACTCTACAGGGACCAAGTGAATATGCATGAACTAATCTTCAAGTTCATGGGTTTGTGGCCCACAAAAAGAACGTTGTGCAACTTGATTAAATATCATTGGAAGCCAAATGGAGAAGTGGAGATCCACCTGGGCTCGGAAGGATTATTCACAACAATTTTAATGAACCTGGAGGATAGGGATAGAGTCTTTGAGGGAGGGCCATACTTCCATGCCTTAGTAGGACTGTACATGCGGCCATGGAAGGAAAATTTATCCCTAGAAAAAGAGACTTTCAAAAAGGTGTCGGTTTTTGGTTGTGGAGCCTGATTATCTTCCTGATTTATAGGTCTTTTACTTTAAGCCATGTTTATACCCCATGAAGTATTTACACCCCAGAAGTATGTAAACACTTCCACGTGGGGGAGTGCAGAGGGGAGGTACCCCTCTGCGGGGTTTGGGGGCAAGCGGGCCCCCAGCGAGGGTTCGGGGGCGAAGCCCCCGAAGAAAAAATTGCCTTATAAAAGTATATTGTAATTTCATTGTAAATATGGACCATTCATTATAAGGTCACAGATCTAACGGTAGAGATTATGTTAGGGTTTTTTTCCATAGAAGGCAACCCTCTTTTATGAGGGAAAGGTATTATGGCTATGGTTGATGGTGAATATTGTATTCTGAGAGAGGAGACTATGAGAGAAAGAAGAGGAAGTTACAACGGGTTTTGTTGTAGGTTGTATCCCTTCATTTGCTGGATAATAATAAAGGAAGGACCTGACAATTTCTCTGGTGGATGTAGCCCACATTGGGTGAACCACGTAAATCTGTGTCTCTCTTGTATTGTGTGTCTTCTGTGTTTTGTTTCTGCATTTGTTTTATTTTATTGCTCCGCGGTCCTGTTTTTCTAACAACTGGTATCAGAGCATAAGGTAACTCGCAGGAAAAGAGGGTTGCTGGTTCGAGTGGGAGCAATGTCGGAAGATGGAAAGTTTAGGGTCGAGAAATTTAATCGCCAAAACTACCAGTTATGGAAGATGCAGATGGAAGACTATTTATATCAGAAGGATCTATTCCTACCATTGAGCAGAGTAGTAAATAAGCTGACAGCCATGAAGGACGAAGAATGGGAGATTCTTGACAGAAAGGCTCTAGGAACGATACGGCTGAGCCTGGCAACGTCAGTGGCTTTCAATATTTAGAAAGAAAAGACAACGAAGGGTTTGATGGACACGTTGGCCAAATTGTATGAAAAACCCTTGGCGTCGAATAAGGTATTTCTAATGAAGAGATTATTTAATATGAAGATGTCAGAAGGTGGGTCTGTTGTAGATCATTTAAATGAATTTAATACGATTACTAATCAACTAAGTTATGTAAAAGTGGACTTTGATGATGAGGTTAGGGCTCTTCTAATCTTGTGCTCATTGCC
>ML813399.1:223665-241775 GCA_009831015.1 Picea engelmannii | reverse complement strand
TGTGGTTGATATCAGCCCAGATATCCCATACCATACCAGAGGTCAATATATATAGATAGATTAGTTATGGGATAAGAACAAAATCTACAAAAATAGGATGACAAACAACTGCATTGAGTTTGAGATGCTTCATCTGCCCCATCCATATGCATTGAGATCCAGCTCTCTTCCCTGCTGGGGAACCGATCCTTCTCCTTTCCTGTTCAAATCTAATCCTTCTGCCACCTTCCGACAATTTCCCAACATGGAAGGAGGATGGTACAGTCCTGGTTCATGATTAGCCTGGATTAACGAGAGGCCATTAGACTGTACAAGCATGGCCATTCTCTCATCCACTAAAGCTCTAGTTGCAGCAGGCCTTTCGACAGTAGTGGGCTTTATGAGCTGCTCCTCTTCCTCGTCTTCTTCTTCTTCTGTTTTACAAGCAGAGGCATTGAGGCCCAATTCTCGCAGCTTGGTAGGGGAATTCCCTCCGTTGCTCTCATGGAAAAGTTTTCTACACCTTTTCTTCTCAATTGGGCTCTCGGATTCATTCAAACTCTGCTCCATATCGTGGCTTGCAAACTGATTTTGAGAGCAACGATCTCTAAGGTGGGGCTTGAGCTCGAGATCCCCGTGATCTTGTCTATGCATGTCCATCAATGGAGCTACTTTCATTGCAGAGTAATTTGGCCTCACGCTGTTTGTAGGAAGCTTGGAGGCCAAATCTGCAAGCTTGGCTCTTGTGGCTTCAATGCCTGCTGATGTCGATGCTTCGGACGCCAATGTCTGCTGTGCTTTCTCCAATATGGCCTGCAAATACTTACCCTGTGCCTCTATTCTCAATTGCAAGCGCCTTTGAACCTACATCAACATTTACAAGAGACAGACTTCATTCAGTCATCCGATGACTGAAGCAAAATATAGGAGAGATACTATGTTCGTCGATTTGTGCAATTCCAAGATGCCAATAGGCAAATTTGATAGTTCAAAGAAAATTTTGGCATACCTCTAGCTGGTCATGGAGTCTTCTCTGAACTTCTATCTGAGCTCTCAAAGCATCAGCAATCTGCATTGCTCTGTAAACATGATGATAATCCAAAAATCAGTTCAAAACCAAAAAGGCTTAATTGGATTTCTGGCCGATTTTTTTTCTTATACTTACTCCTTATGATTTGGTGTGATGCTGCTATCCCGCGCCATCCTGCTTAGGCAGTGTCCACCATCAGAACTTCCTCCTGAAAGAAATTGTAATAATGAGCAGAACTCTCTTAGAATGGGAAGGGTGGGGATGAGGTTGAGGGTGGGAGGTGTCATCGTGCCACTTCAGGGAAGGGCTTGTAGAGCTGGGCTTCTTCATTCCCTAGTGGGGTTGAAGCATTCTCGATGGGCCCTTTATCCATGAGGTTCTTTAGACGCTTGACCAAGGACCAAGGAGGACGAAGGGAAAGGAAGTGAGGTTACTAACCACTAAAGTGAGACAGATAGCCCCAAGTCCTTACAAAGGTCCCAAGGAGCTTGTAGAAATGGAGGGTAATGCAATTTTCTTTGTAGAGGCATTTCAACAGGTGGTTTTTTCCAGCTGAAACACCCAGCCATTCCTTTAATCATTGGAAGGTGAAAGGAACTTGGGGTAGGAGGTGAAATTCTGCAATTTCCTAGTAATCATTGGAAGGTGAAAGGTTGGGGTTGGAGGTGAAATTCTGCAATTTGAAGGTGGGGATGGGGTGAAGTTGTGTAATTTGAGCATAGAGATGGGTGAAGTTATGCAACTTGCCATAGTGATACATGGAAGCATCCTGTGATTAGCGGAAATTTTTTCAATGATTTTCAAATGTCAATTTAGAAATCTACTAACCATCATTGCTTCTGTCGACGCTGACTTCTCTGTGGGGTTGCTTCCCAAGCCTGTATTTCTGCAACAATCAATCAGCACATGAGACGGATTCAAGTTGCTGAAATAGGTGCAATTATGAGTTTTGGGGGCACCCTGGCAAATTGGTGATATGGATATGGAGTGATTCTTGCTGCCAATTTCAAGAGAAAAAGTTGCAAAAGGTGATCTGGATGTATAGAAATTCATGGCTGCTAGAGTTATTTTATAGAAATTTAGGATTCGTTGGACATCAACAAACCTGAAGATGGCTTTTCAAATGGTACAGAGTAAGGCCCTTCACACCCATCTCTCTCAGAACAGACTTCGGCGTCGCTTCTGCAGCAGATTGTATAATCAAACAAATCAGATGAAATGTCCATGATTGAATACCCAAAAGACAAAATAATTGGGCCGAATTGGGCCAAGAGGCACATTCTACAGCAGCCTTTGAGTTTGGCGCATGGAGATTGATATTTGCACCTCTAACAGATCCAGGTTTAAAATGGATCTGTGCTGGTTAATACCGAGAGAGCTTATCCATGTGGGCATCTAAAATCCTGAAGTGCAGAGATACAGCATCAACAGATAGTACAGACAGCCAGATTTTCAAGCCTAAAATCCATTCAATTCTTCAAACAAAACCATGATAATGCCATTATACTACTTAAGCCTTCATTACCCAACATCAGTTTCAGTATAAGTACTTACTATCAGGGCCACCCAGTTGACTAACAGCATCCACAAAACGTTCATGGAGCTCTGGAGTCCATCTGAGGCGAGGCTTGGGATCTGCAGAAACAACAACGCCAGGATCACATGGATAATGGGAAGAGCCTGTCAATGCAGGCTGCTGGTGCTGCCTTTCAGGCTGAGATGGCGCCCTCCCATGATTCAGTACTATCCCTGGATTGCTGGGGTACTCCATCTGGTACATGATTCTTCTATATTGATCAGCAATTCGATACCTAATGTATTTCTGTGTGAGAAAAACGCTGTAATTTAAGGCCCTCCTCAAAAGTGTCCAGGACAGAAAGCAGATAAATATGTAAGAATACTATGAAGATCTGAGGCAAATTCTCAGCAGCCAATCAATCGCCAAACTCATACGAAACTCCCAGGGTCTCTATCTCTACTCACTGATTATCAAACTCCTGCTGCACGAAGAATATTCGCCTTTTTGCCTCCCACATTAACCACCGTAACTGTTCCCATTTCACTGTGGGGTGAAATGAAATTTTAAAATTAATTAATAAATCAGAATATTTATTTCTATTTCCATGAGTGAGCTAGTTTGTGTTTCTTAGTTCGCTGCAATGTGGTGAAGTGTTTGAGATGGGATTGTCATGTTAATGATTGAAGTTTAAATTTGGATTAACATATAATTTTGGAGGTAATTCACTTTAATAAATATCATATACATTATTAATTTAAATAATTAAAAATAAAATTTATAAATTTGGTTTTAATGTTTTTTTTTTTTGGTAGTTAGTCATCATGATGTTTGAAATTTCTTAAAATCTATTTATTTTTGGTGATGAATGGAGCGTTGAAAGTTAAGTTTCAAAAATTATAACTAATTTAATATATATTGAAATTTCAAATATTATTAATAAAAAATTTAACATTATATTTTATAATTTTTTTAAATTTATAATTGTTATCTATATAATATCTATAATAATATTTATAGACGTTAGTGTGATAATGACATATATCCAAATATTCAAATCATAGTTAGTTGAGATATAGATTTTATTAATATAGTTACATCTAAATATTGATAGGATGAGGAGATGTGTCAACAATGAATACAATGCTACATTGAGATTCTTTTAAGGGCAAAAAGACAACCATGGCAGGATGGTAGGTTGGGATACTTGATAGGGGCTTGAGTCTTATCTTAAGCTAGAGGTTAACAATTCATTTGAGGGTTTATGTAATAAGGTGAATATTACATATGGTTCTTGTTTTTGATGTTTGGAAGTAAGCATGTTGAAGTAGTGAGTTATCATGACACTTTGATGATGATAGACAATATAGTTCGTGACAACTTTTTCCTAAACAAGAAAATTGGTTATAAGGAAGGATAGGGATTGTGGTAGAATCATTTCCATATTCTAAGATATTTATATAAGAGTTTAAATGATATATCCTCTTGCATTATTGAAAGGGTATATTATAAAGTTTTTTTTAAGTTTAAATAGTTTTCTTTATGCTAAAGTGAGTATTTGTATTGGAGTTAATAACTTTCCACCCATCAAATAAAAGTATTTAGGCATATAAAAAGAAAGACAACTTATGCATTATTTTTTGTGCTTAAGAATAATGATGTATCTAAATCATAACTAGTAGATAGTATGCTTTGATTAAATGGTAGATAGAAGTCTAGAGGCAAGGAAATGTATTTGTTTCTCCACCTTAAGTTCCCATGGGTCATTTATTGAGGATAATAAAAACAACAATGTTATATTGTGGTTATACTAAAACTAAATCTATTTAAGATTTTTGTACCAAATTACTCCTGGCCATGCTCTATAAGCAAGGTGCAAAAGATCAAAATCCTTTGATATTGTAAAACTAATCAACATAATTATATTAGACAAATACAATCAAATCATAGACATGTCAAGTTGCATGTTCTGTGAAAGTTATAAATTAGCTAACATATTGATCATTGTGAATGACTAAAAAAGAAAGGCCTCATAACCTTAAAATATAACCAAATGATGGACAAAATTATATTATCAACTTAAATCACTTACAACTTAGAGTATAATCTCTATACATTAGGATCTAGGTTCAAAACTCCAATTGAGTCATATCTCTATTCATCAAATTATCTACCCATTGATTTGTCTATTAAAAGTGATACCTTAATCTGGTTGTTTTAGAATAATTAGAGAAGAATATTCAAATCCTAGATCTCCTAACTAAGGATCATACACTCGTCCTTAATTTTTCCCTTTCGTTATCATGATCTCATAGCAACCTGCAACGTTATTAGAGATTGTTGGAGCCTTGAATGTCACTAACAATGTTGCATCATCCGTTAAACTATGTAAGATTAGTTTCTTTTCTAAATTTGAATTATGTGACTCATGCCCCTACTTACCCTTTCCAAATGAATCGTCATTCATAGTGACCAAAGGAATGGTCACTACATCCTAAGTTATAACTATATCAATGTCTTCAACATGACCCTCAATGGATGGAATGAAAGCATTTGCCAAAAATTATGAGTCTATAACCCTTTAACAAAAAGTCACTACAATACCCATATTCAAAACATTATCTACCAAAATAAAATGGGACACATCATCCTTCAATCTTATGCCAAGGAGAACTTCAATCTTGAGTAGCATACATTTCAAAAGCCTTTTCAAAATTAAGGAGAAAAAACAACCCTTAAATCAAAGTTCCCTCAAATATTCTAAGGAAGTTTGATAATTAGTTAGTATTTTGGTCTTTTTTCTAATTGGTCTTGTTAGATTTTTGCAATTTAAATTATATTGAAATCACCTACAAATAGTTGAAATTGTCAATTTTGATTGCAGAAATCGATTTTAATGAGTCTAAAAAAACCTTCAACATCTAAATTGTATTCTAAGGAAGTTTGATAATTAGTTAGTATTTTGGTCTTTTTTCTAATTGGTCTTGTCAGATTTTAGATTTTGGCAATTTAAATTATATTGAAATCACTTACAAATAGTTGAAATTGTCAATTTTGACTGCAAAAATCAATTTTAATGAGTCTAAAAAAACCTTCAACATCTAAATTGTATACATCTCAATTATATGTCAAAAAGAACTTCAATCTTGACTAGCATACATTTCACAAGTTTTTTCTTGAAATTGTCAATTTTGATTGCATAAATAAATTTTAATGAATCTAAAAAAACATCTCAATCTTATGCCAAAGAAAACTTCAATCTTGATTAGCATACATTTCAAGATTTTGACAATTTAAATTATATTGAAATCACTTATAAATAGTTGAAATTGTCAATTTTGATTGGAAATCGATTTTAATGAGTCTGAAAAAACCTTCAACATCTAAATTATATACATCTCAATCTTATGTTAAAGAAAACTCCAATCTTGACTAGCATACATTTCACTACCTTTTTCAAAATAAAAATTATAAACCACATTTACATCAAATCAAAATTCCTTAAATATGGTTAGAATTTGGTAATTTAAGTTCAAAATTCCTTAAATATGGTTAGAATTTGGTAATTTAAGTTATGTTGAAATCACTTACAAATAGTTAAAATTTTCCATTTTAAAATGATTCACTACCTCACTGTTTAATTTTGCATTTTAAAATGATTCAATACCTCAGTGTTGCAGTGCCATCGAAATAAATTCGTTTTTAGCTAAATAATTGCAATCTCATTACCTCAGTTTTGCAACGTTGGTTTTTAACTAAATAATTGGAAAAAATGAAATGTAACTAATTTTATCTGCTAAATCATTGTGAAAATTAAATGTAACATTTAATGGTAGAAGGAGATACGAAAAGATTGTCTTAAATTATTGACCTTATCCTCCTCTCTTGTCACACCCGAACGCGTGAATTGGAAGCAACGTACGGATTAACGTGGCAAGAAAGAAAGATTCTCCCGGCATTTCTGCCGGCATGGCGACGCCTACCCGCGCCGAGCGAATATTCCCGCGCCGTCAGCGGGACCCGCACGGCTCTTTTCTTATTGGATTCCACGTGGGACGAAATTGCCGAGGAATATTCCGCAGAAGTCACTTCCGGCCGCCGTCTCTGAACGGAAGTTTCTGAGCAGACGAAAGTTCGTTGATTGAAACTCATGGTGGGTTCTGCAACCCGAATTCATGCATGCCACCCAAAGCGAAGGATCTTGTTTACTAGGTCGGAGTGTGCTAAATCTCCAGCAACTGTTTGTCTTTATTCTGTATCTGTATCCACTTCATGTGAAAAAACCGAGATGCTCTTCAAAAGGTCCAGATCAAACGCCTGAGAGATCTTTAAAAGGATCCCTGCTTGAATGCATGAGCATTACAGAGAAAGGAAAGTGTGATATCAGGCCCACACGATTTGACAGAGGCTTGTATTGCACTGTAAATGACATATTGCTGTACAGCCAGTTGTTAAAAAGTGGCATTATCTCTCAAGAGAATAACTTGGGAGAGTTGCTTGTCTTTGGTACAGAAGCAAAGGCTCTGTTTGTTCAAAGGGTATCAAGAAATATATTCAAAGGCCCTGTTGATTCAAAGAGTGTGTTTTTTCAAATTGTCTACTTTATCTTTATGTAGATTTTGGTAGTTAAATAATGCTTTGTATTAGATTATGAATAATGAATTTATTCTTAAACATAGAACAGAAGTTTAAGTATATATAAAAGTGAGATATCCACTTTAATTTGAGGAAAAGATATTTGAACCAAATTGGTGTATGAGATTTTCTCCGTTCAGCGATTTTACCGGTAAAGTCTATGGAGGTATGCATACCTTACCCTCTCTGGATTTGAAATTGTGAAATTGTTTTAAGTTTTGATCATTTTAGCATGATATAAATTTGGACGAACAGTTTTCTGTTATTCAAATTGCATTTTTGAATGCATAAATGTACTCAACTTGCTGAAAAACCATGGGACCCTTAGATTATATACTTAGCCACTCAAATTTGAAGATCCAATAATTTCTTGCCAAATTTAAGACAAAATCAAATAGAAAAACACTCCCTAAAAAGACCAAAACATAAAACATTTATATTATTAATAATTATTTTAATGAGTATATACAAATATTTATTAATGATCAATTTTTGTTATTTTTTATTTTATTAATAATTATTTTAATTAATATATAGTTCTTGTATACATTCTTATTTAAAATAATTTTTTTAATAATTTTACAAATGAGTTGAAACCATACTTTATGGTTAACGTGGAAAATTTTAAGAGCTTAATTTTGACTGTTAGTTATTTTTCCATTTTTTTCCAAAAAAAAATTGTTAATTTTCATTTTCTTATTATCCTAAATTTTATAGGATAAAATATTTTATTTTAAAAATTGTCAAAGTTTTCTATAAACTATATAAGATCAAATTTGATTTTTTTTACAAAAATATCATCAAACATTTTATGGTTGTCATTGTAAGAAACAATAAAATTTGTCAATATTTTTATACTTTAAAATAAGTATGGATCTTTAAAATTTTCTTAAAATTTCAACCTCTATTAATAAATAATTAAAACTTTGTAATAAAATCTAGTTACTTTGTGTAAATAATGTAAATATGATTTCTAAGCATGTTATGTGTCTATATATTTTAGATAAATTTGTTGTTCACTCATAAGATACTCAAAGTAACAAAAACTTTTAGTTGTTAGATGTTTTTTAAAAGTATAGAAAGGCACATCATAAACTCTATTAATAGATTGCATACTTTCACCCCTACCTCCATCTTCATGGATGGGAAGTAACAAAAACTTTTGGTTGTTAGATGTTTTTAAAAAGTATAGAAAAACACATCATAAACTTTATTAATAAATTGCATATTTTAACCCTACCTCCATTTTCATGGATGGTGATGGAGATGTGGATAGAAATGAAACTTTGTTAATTTAACATGTTTTCACCTCCACCTCTATCTTCAATTTTGCATACTTTAACCCTTCACTTGCACACAACCTTCAATTTTGCACACATTGACCCCACTTCTACCCTTATCTAGTTAAAATCCAACTTTTGACTAGTAAATTTTATTGGATTACTTTATAAGTATATAGATATTATAGAAATAATAAAATAAATTTTAATTATACTTTTATAAAATTAATATAAGTACAAAAAATCAATTAATTTTTTTTAATTGAATTTATATGAAATATTATTTTAATTTAAAATAAAATTAAAACTTTTTTTTTTTTTGGAAAAATAATGTTTTATAAAAAAAATGTTATAAAATAAATTTTTTAAATTAAAAATCATTATTTATATTGAAAGATTAAATGGAAATTAATTAATTTTTTAAGATATATTAAACTTAAAATTTTAATGAAATATATTTATTATATATTTAATTTTTGTCTTCTTTAAATTAATCCTTAATTTTTATAATTTTTTTATTTTTATTTTAGCTTCATATATTTTTTTGAAAAGTTATATAATGAATAACTATAATTCTAAAATTTGATATCTAAAATGAGAATAAAATGCCCATATATCTTTAACGTGAAGGAATAAAAAATCTCTAATTAATAAAATCACTAATACATTGATATCTTTAAAGTAAATTAAAAATATTTATTTTATAATGTTTTTTTACATAATGATATTTAAATTCCATAAAATTACACCATTTAATCATAAAATAATTTCATATTTATCATCAAGTAAATTAAAAAAATTATTTTATAGTGTTTTTTAACATTATTGTATTTAATTTCCATAAAATTACATCATTTAATCATAACATAATTCTATATTTATTATAAAATAAATTCATCTGAAAATTAACTTTATTTAATTTAATAGAAATAAACACCTAAGTAAAACACATTTACTCTCACATGTCTCATGTATGGTTATGAGGGAAGAAAACTTTTCCAAGTTGACCTATCCCAGCTGAGGAGAATAAGCCATTCAAAAGGAAGATCCTGAAACCGCGGAGGCTTGGTTTGATCAAGTTGTTGAGTATTGGAAACAAGAGAAGGACCTATTTGAAATTAATGGTAAGAATGGACAAGAAGACTTGGTTCGATCAAGTTGTTGAGTATTGGAAACAAGAGAAGGACCTATTTGAAATTGATGGTAAGAATGGACAAGAAGACAAACTTGATTGACTTGACTTAAATGTTATATATGTATATAGATAGTTAGTTCATAAGAATTTGGGAACCAAAAGATGAAAAAGTGGGTTATTCCTTCAACTTTAATAGGATGGAATTGAATATGATTTTTTATGAATAATTGATCTAAATGATTCTGGATAGAACCTATAACAGGGTCTCGAAAAAGAAATAATTTATTTTGGACTTGTATCTTTTTTCTGGGTTTACTAGAATTTTTCCTATTCGAAATTTCGAGTTATTTTGGTGAGAACCTGATACCCCTATTATCATCTCAGGAAATATTCTTTGTTCCACAAAGAATTGTAATGTGTTTTTATGGTATTACAGGTCTTTTTAAGTTCTTCATTAATATTACTAAACTAAAATATGTAGATCATAAATTATTAATGTTTCAACGAAAACATTGAATCCAAATGAAGTTTTTTCATTAATATTACTCTACATTATTAAAGTAAAACATGTAGATAAAAAGTTGTTGATGTTTCAACAAAAACATTGAACCCAAAATATTACATTCTAGTGTTTGATGTGAATACTTCATGATCTTGTCAAGATTTAGTTGTACTTTTATTTTTATTGTTGTTATGTGTTATATTTATTTTTTAATGTTATATTAGTTTTTTTTTAATTTTTAATTGAATAAGAATTTTACTTTTATTGTTGTTATGTGTTATATTTTTTTTTTTTTATATTATATTAGGTTTTTTTTTTAATTTTTAATTGAATAAAAATCTAAGAGATTTTTTTGTTTTTTTCATAGGTTTTGGAAAAAAAAATATTTTTCAATAAAATTGTTATAATATTTAGATACTTAGAAATTAGTTAAAATCACTTAATTTGTAATTATATAATCTAATGGTGATGATTATGTTTTAGACATAAAGTGATCTCATGATCCATATGGCTATTGATTTGTGTTTAACACCTTGGTTGTTTCATGATTTTCATTAAGAGTATGGAGGGTCATTTTTTGATGATTGATTGTGAGAAATTCATGTAAATTATTTTCCTTCTGCATTAACATATTTTCTCAAGTGGTTGCATTAGATAGGGTAGTGCATTGTTTCCCTCTTTAATCATTTTAACCACATAATACATTGGCGTACTAATCTTTGATATGTTTGTGTGAGTAGTTGTCTTAAGGTGTTTGACATGTCTAGATATACCATGTTTATTGAGCATGGTATCAGATCCCTTATGCGGGCCCACTATCATTGTTCATCAACATCATAAACATGTGTCCGTGCATGCATCTAAGGACTTTTGGTTTTTTTTGTTTTTTTAATGAGTGGACATGACTAAGAGAACCACTTCGACACATTTGGACTGTTGTTTTCAATCGGAAACTTTTTTTGTTTCAACCAAAAATATTCCAATTTTCCCAAGACACAACCATTATATCAAATTTAGAGGTATGTAGTTTCATTACAAGTTTTTAGAAAATTTCTTTCATTTTTTTTAATATTTCATTATCTTTTTGTTTTAATTCTCTGCTTGCTCTCTTTCTGATTCACATATGCTCTTTACCTTGCACCTTGTGTAATCTCTATAAATCATAAATAGAGTAGAAAAGGTTTTCTCGTTTGCTTATGTTCTTTTCCTTGTGTGTTTTGAGATATTGGAAAATAAAAAATAGAGAGAAAAAGTTGTATTTTTCAAATAGACTAACCAAGATCTAACCCAAAGCTTATAAAATTTAAAAAAACAAACCGATTTTTTTTTTTGTTGTTATGTTGAAGATTTTGCAATAAAAAACAAGTGTTTTTTAGGTAAGCATCACTTCAAGGAAAAAAAAATAAAAGGTTGCTCATTTTTAACATTTTTTTATATTTTTTTGTAATAACTCACTTCATTGAAAGTTACTTTATTAAATCAGATTCAAGGTATTGAGTTTAAAGTCTTTATTTTCATTAAGCTACCTTTTGAAAAAACTCATGCAACTTTAAATTATAACACAACTTTATTGTAAAGTGCATTTTAGTTAAATTATAAAAATGAATAACTTTTAAAGTAACTTTAATATTTTTTTTTTAAATTATTTTTTGCATGCAACTGCACCAAATTGATGTATGAGACTCCCTTGTTTGTGGGACAAGAGACCCCCTATGTGTAGTAATTTGATTGCTTAAGTCTACAAAGGTCACTTACATAAGTGACATTATAAAAGTAACTTATTTGTAAAAGTGATATTATAGACAAAGTTAGATAAGGAGGGACATCCTTATCTCGATTGTAGATTCGAGTAATCCAATGAGCATGGAGAAAATTCAATAGTCGACTTTGTTCCATGTCCATTAGATGCTCGAATCTGTAATCCAGATGAGCTTAGGTGATAAGGAGGGAAATTTTCTTACTCTCTACAACTCAACAACCTCATTGTGCATCAATCACCACATTTATCAAACTTCGCCTATCACAAGGCACCTTGGTTACTTTTTATGTATTTCTTCAAAAGGGCATAGCTTTGACATTTGGAGCCCATTTTTAGTGCCATTTTTTTTTAAATAGCCCATTTTCCCAAGAAATTTGGACCATCTAAACAAGTAGTTTCTAATTTTGAAGTCATTTCACTTGCATATTGGAATATGGCTAGTCCAAGTGATCTCATACTTACTAGTTCAAACTACTTCTCATGGAAACATCATATGGAGGAGTTACTACAAAGTAGGGGACTTTACCAGGTTACTTTGGGAATAGAAATTGCTCCTCTTTTGCACTAAATAAATCCAAATGGGATAATAAAAATTATGAAACATGTGGATTAATCAGAATGTCCATATTTTGTAATCTTCAATTTCATCCTCAAGGAACTAGGACCCCAGATGCAACATGGAAAAAGATAGAAAACGTGTTTGGTAAAAACAATGAGATTTGCACCCACCATATCGAAAAATAATTGATTGATTTAAATTCTAGTGATTTTTCTTGCATTCAATATAATTTTTTTTTTTGTAAGTTAGTAGTATTATATATAAAGGGCCTTCCTGGACCAAAAGAGATACAAAGTACAGAGAATATTCTTGCTGCAGTTACTGGACTGCCCCAACAGAGGGGAAACCAGTCCAGCCAACATGGAATTCAAACTTAAGTAGTGTAATAGTCCAAGTAAACTGTTTAAAACTAATTGGACAGCAACTAAAAAGTAGAGACACTAATGAAACTGGATGTATTCTCATGATCTCAGACATTTGGCGGATAACCTGGCCAAGTGACGTGGACAACCTCGGACCACGGCTCCTCCTCGACATATGTTACTTGATCGGCCCACTGCTTCCCCGTGTCCACGCTTCCCTCGATCCTGTCGACAGCTGTCGAGGTATCTTGCATTGCGCCACGGGCTGTGTCCATCTCTGTCGCCTTGTCCTCGTGCATGGATTGATCTTGCTCCTTTCTTGCTGAACGCTGCTCCTGGACATTTCCTTCGTTGGTTGCGCCACCAGGTTCCTCTGCCGAAGCCACACCTGCGAGGTCCATGGGGAAAGCCTCTTGAAGAGAGGTAAGGAGCTGGAGAAGGACAACTATCTTTCCATCCACGGCCAGCAGACGGAATTGTAGATCCTCCACCCCCTGGCGGAGTTCGAAGACCAAGCCAAAGAGAATTGTCAGGCTTTCCTGAAGCGATGTGTCAGGGAAAGAGTTCGGGGATGGGTTCTTGGTGCTCCGAGGCTCGCACGGAGGTGGTTCCCCCATAGTCTTCCTAGAAGAGTTAGGAATTGGAGCAGGAGGATGCTCGAACAATGGAGGGTCAGGGCGATGGCACGAGGCAGAAGACGACAGCCTGGGGATGATAGCCAGGCTATCAAATTGCGAAACAACTAAAGCAGGGGGTGAGGGAAGAATTGGTTCCGGGTGAATGGAAGGAGAGGAGCAGGAGGAAGGCGAAGCGGGAGGCGATATAGAGGGTCGACGAGGTTTCCATGGGGAGCCTCTACGCGGGCGCCCTCGAGGGTGCAGCATGATTCTAGTCATGAACTGGAAGGAGAGCACCAGGTGCAGTGGGGAGTGAAAGGAAGCCCGCAGCTGGACCAAGGTTGTGATGAGCCTGCAAATCCCAAATAGCTCAGACGGAGGTAGCAAGGGGGGATGCCAGTTGAAGCCCGCGCAGAGACAGACAAAGTGCAAATAGAACCCAACCATGAAATGAAGGTTGAGGGGAGGAAGGAGTTGTTTAATTGCTCCTCGCGCCATGTTAATGTCCATTTAATGATGGTTAAGGGTGGCGGGCGAAGGCACGAGCCCGTCACATGGCTCCGTGCTTTGCTGGCCATGCCTCTCCACCTCGTCGCGCCATGTGTAGCACAATAGCACCCCATCCGGGGGTGTGTCCACTGTTCCAACTTTGGGGATACAATGTTGTAGAATGGGGTGATCAGGTTCCAGAGCCGAATTGCAGAGGAGTTCTGGACCAATCCAAGTAGTGCCCATATTGGCTAGCTCGTCTGCGACTTGATTCACCTTCCTTCTGACATGAGCAGGTATGACTGCCTGAGTTGGTTTCATTAGGTCATTGACCATATTTAACCCATGTGAGAGCCTCTAACTAGGCAAAATTTTGTCCGGGTTTGCTCCATTTAGAATTCTGCGGAGCAAATTGATGAGGATCTGTGAGTCCCCCTCAACTATTAGCTTGTTAAAATTGTAGTCAATGGCTAATTGCAATCCCCGGATGAGTCCCCAGAGTTCTGCTGCATTGTTCGTGGAATGCCCAAGGTTGCCTGCGTTGATGAGTATGATGTGCCCAAGGTGGTTGCGGAAGACTACTCCATAACCTGCTGCACCTGGATTACCTTTAGAGGCACCGTCAAAATTGAGTTTAATGAAGTCGACTAGGGGGGGGACCAAAAGGAGGGGCTGATGAGAGGGGTGGAAGGAGAAGAGAGGGGTAGATGATGAAGAGAAGGAAGAGGCTGCCAATGCTGTAGGATTATGAGTTCGGAAGGAATGCTGAGCAAGTTTTCACCAGTCCACTGCTGAAGGTTAACAGTTTCCAAGATATTGCAGCGGCATTGATGCCAGCAATGTTGCCAAGAGAGAGAAGTATTTCTGAAGAGCCTTTTGTTCCTTTCTTTCCAAGTTTGCCAAAGGATGAAGCCTGGAAGTAATTGCCAAATGCGATTGAGGAGGGGGGAATGGAAAGCCTGGTCCCTCCAGTCTGTGATAGTATCAATGATACTCTCTCTTTGGTGATATGATGTGTGCATGATGAGTGCCACTTGATCCCAAAGTTGAGCCATGTAAGGACAAGAGTTGAGGAGATGATTCATGGTTTCTTCTGCCGCTTCACAAAGCATGAAAATGGAGGCCCCAACAAAACCCCTTTTCGAGAGGTTATCCCAAGTGAGTATGCTTGAGTGGGAAACAAGCCAGAGAAAGAGGTTGATCTTTGGCCAGTGTTTAAGACTCCAGATTTTGCGCCAAACTTCCTTTGTAGGGAGAGGGTCTACCTGAGTTATGATCTGATAAGCTTCCTACGTACTGTAGGTGCCCCTTGGCGAATATCCCCGGCGAAGGATATCCTCTCCTACGATTTTGGGTATCTTTCATTTGGTCATTTCCTCTTGCCAGGGTGCCAGGTCCACATGGACTTCCAGATTAGTGCGTTCCCTGTCCAGGTGCCAGATTCGCCAAGTGTCTTCTGGGGAATTGTCCTGCCAGTAGTCAGCTACTCTTGTCAGGCCCGCTAGTGTAGCTTGGGGGTAGATGTCTCTTGTCCAGTCTTCATTGTCTAAAACTGGCCATTGTTGCAAGGAATATTTCCAGAAGAGAGTTGTTTCCCCATTTCTGATTTCCCAAAAGGCGCTCCGAGTAACCAGCTGCTTGTTCTGTTTGGCCGCTGTCCATATCAGGGAGCCGGGGATTTCCCCATTCCATTGAATTAGGTTCTTTTCCGCCACATTTGGTGCATATTTTTTCCTCCAAAGTCTGGCCCAGAGGTCCTTGGGATGCTTGAGCCACCGCCACCAAATTTTGGCACTCAGAACTTTGTTCATAATGAGGGGGTCCCGTAATCCCAAGCCACTTGGTCTTTGGATCGACATAATTTATCCCAGCTGACCAGCGCTATTTTTCTTCCTGAATTGATGCCTTTCCAGAAGAAGTTTCGCTGTATATTTTTAATGGTTGTGAGAACAGATCTTGGTGCAGCCAGCGTTGAGAAGATGTAAACAGGAAGGGCTTGAAAGACAGCTCAGAGAAGAATGAGACGACTGGGAATATTTAGAACTCGGTAGGTCCAGGAGGAGAGCCTTTTGGTGAAGGAGGATAGAAGGTGTTCCCACGAGGAATTCCGGAGGGCATTGTCAATCAGGGCAATGCCAAGGTATTTGGACAGAAGGGAGCTTCTGTTGAAACCTAAGATTTCAGTGATATGAAGCTGAATCGGAGGTGGCGTATCGAAGAAAAAAATTTGGGACTTATCCTTGTTGCAGTCCAGTCCCAAGGCGTCTGAGAAGGTTTGGAGAATGGCAAGAAGAGAGTTGGCTTCACGAACAGTTGGGGTGCCCATGAGAAGCGTGTCGTCCACAAATTGACTGTGCGAGATAGGAGGGGAGATGCCATGCAAGGGTAAGCCTGTCAGAAGGTTTCTTTCAACCACTGCACGGATGGAACGTCCAAGACCTTCGGCCATAATGATGAAGAGGAAAGGGGAGAGTGGGTCTCCCTGTCGAATTCCTCTTGAGGGAGAGAAGGGTCGAGAGGGGACACCATTGATAAGAATGGAGAAGAAAGCCGAGGAAGTTAGATTCAAAATCCATGACACCCAGCTTTGATCAAAACCAAAGGCTAGGAGCATTGCCCGCATATATTCCTAGCTTATCTTGTCAAAGGCTTTAGAGAGATCTAATTTGAGGAGCATACCTGGTGTTTTGGTCTTCTGCAGAGAGTGGATCACTTCATGTGCTAGGATGATGTTGTCCATGATTTGTCTGCCTTCAACATAGCCTGATTGTTCTGGGGAAATAATTGTCGGTAAGATAGGCTTGAGTCTCCTAGCAATCACCTTTGTTAGGAGTTTGTAGATTACATTACAAAGAGCTATGGGTATGAACTGCTTGGGGTGGTGTGCCTGCCCCTCTTTGGGTATTAAGGTGAGGAAAGTTGCATTAAGAGCCCGGAGGACTTGTCCCGTGACTCTGGAATCTTCCAAAATTTCCCAAACGTCGACCCTGATCATCGGCCAGCAATGGTGGAAGAAATCGCTGGTGAAGCCGTCAGGTCCCAGATCCTTGCATTTGGGTGTGTCTTGGAGCGCCTGATCCACCTCCTCGATTGTAATAGGCCTGAGCAAAGTTGATTTTTTCTCCTGGGTAACGAGGGAGGGCACATACTGCGTAACTTTAGTAATGGCCGCATGTTTATCTGGGATAGGTTCCGTGAGGAGATCTTGATAGTATTCAATCAAGGTCGACTCCATGTCTTTGTGGGAGTGAATGGTCTCCCTGGTTGCAGAGATGAGATGCGTGATATTATTGGTGTGCCTTCTGTGGATGACCTTTCTATGAAAGAATTTGGTGTTGCATTCCCCCTCCTTGAGCCATTGGATGCGCGATTTATGTTTCCAAAGAATCTCTTCCTGTCTTTTCCTAGCTTCTAGCTGTTGATTTATTGTTTCTTCCTGGGATTTTAGCTCATTTGTTAGCCCCTGAGTTATGATCTGGTTTTGAATTTCGCTCATTCGCTCTGATAGCTGTTGTTAACTCCCAAAATGAAATCGTCCTTTTGACCGAGTTTTGGGTGGATATCATAGCTTTAGGTAGTATCTTCAAGTCATTTTTTGAGTTTTTACAGCTGAGGAAGTTTTTGGTTTTGATGTGTCTCAGAAAATAATTGACCCATAAAAGTCTTCTTTTTCAAAATTGTAAATTTTTACTTTCCACAGCTAACCAACGTCCGAAAGATTCATTGTTAGCTATGGAAAGAGATAGCTTTCAACAGCTAAGGACGTCGTTTCATCAGTTAAAAGCGTTGTGGAAAGTGACAAAGCGTGAAGGGTTTGACAGACAGTTCGCACGTGGCGCACTGTGGAAAGTTCCTACTTCCTGCGGCTAAAAGAACATTTTCAAGTGATGTGGCATGCTGTTTCACTTTCCGCGGCTAAGGTGAGTTTCCTATCAAACGGTGCACTGTGGAAAGTACTCACTTTCCGCAGCTAACAGGGGTTTTCAAAGGAGTCGAGTGCTGGTGAAAGTAGCAAGCGAGCGTGATGGCAGAGGTGTTCTCCAAGCACCGTAGATGCATGAAGCGGGAATCACGTGCTCATTATCCATGCGTGCACGAAATGATGAGGTGATCACCCCCCACGTCAAAACAAGATCCGAGACATGTGCTGGTGGAAGTGGGCAATCATAGAAGTTCAAGCTTGTGTACCAGGATATGACGGTAATTCAAAATCTTTCCAGAACCCACGCGCAACTATCATCACACCC
>ML813399.1:191148-201567 GCA_009831015.1 Picea engelmannii | reverse complement strand
TTTTTACAATAAAGATGAATGCCAAAAACCTAGACATCCAAAAACCTGACCCTAGGAGATGAAAATCCAAAAGTCATGTGGGCCCCGTTGGGGTAAGTTAGTACATCAACTTTTCGGGGTCGTAACTTTTGCATACGATCTTTATTTTAGGTGCACGATAGCTTGTTGGAAAGGTCTAACCAAGAAGAAAAAATTTCTACTAGCCTAGGTTAGTTCCATTAGAAATCACTTGGGCCCCAAATCCCCAAAAAACGTCATTTAGGGCCTCAAAACGGCCCCAAAAGTTTTGAACCCGAAAAACTGTCGAAAAACTGCCAAGGTGGAAAACTTTTTTTATAGCCAGTGGAATAGGTGGGTGGCCACCGATATCCACCTAGATAAATCCTCCCTCCTTAGGAAGAAATGGTCTCCATTGCATTGAGTTCCCCCATCAAATGAGGAAATTTCTGTCTAATTTGGCCCCGGGTGAGCCACTTGCCTTGGTGCAGGAGTTGCCCAACTTTGACAACTCGATAAAGTTGGATCCTTTGTTGGCGAGTTCCCTTGACATGCGTGTCCAAAATATGATCATTGGATGTTTTTTGTATGCATTCGGGGTTGAGCTATGTTGGTGTCATTTGTTATGCTATCTCATAGGTGTCCAATAATGGTGGGAAGTAAGGTCGAAGGAGATCCACGTTGAATACCAGGTGCAGGCCCAAAAAAGGGGGAATGTTGAGTTCAAAATCATTTTCACCCACAACCTTGGTGATTGTGTAAGGTTCATAATGGAGTGGGAAAATATTCCTATGGGGCCCTATAAGGCGTTCTTTCTACAAGTTCAACCAAACTTTATCTCCCATATGAAACTTATGTGGCACTCGATGTTGATCATGGTGTTGCTTGTACTTTGCATTGGATTTCTGTAAAATATCCTAAACCTGTTGGTGGATGTGTTGGATCCGCTCAATGAACTAGGTGGCTTTGTCAGCTTCAATTGGAGCAAGTGACGAGTTGGTCGAGGTGGCCGCAAGGGGTAGTGCAATATCCATGGGACCCAATGGTTGAAATCCCAATCCCACCTGAAATGGGTTGTGGTCAATTGAGTTATGTAGGGATCGGCTGTAGCTATGTTGAACATACGGAAGACTCTCGTCCCATGTGTGGGGGTGCTTCTAATTGTACATGCATAGGATATGCACGATCATGCGATTAATGAACTTGTTTTGGCCATCTGTCTGGGGGTGGAAAGAAGTGGATTTGGTGAGCTTTACCAGAGGCTCGACCAAAATGTGTTGAGGAATCAACTATCCCGATCTGAGACAATGGTTTTTTGGATTCCAAAATGTACCCAAACTCATTCAAAGAATATCTTGGTAGTGGCCTCTAATGTGATGCTCTTCTTGTAGGTGACCATAATCGCCATCTTAGAAAAGCAATCAACAACCACAAAAACACAGTCATTTCCCCTCTTGGTGGAAGCAAGGCTTGACATGTAGTCCATTGAGATGGATTCCCATGGCCTATCAAGAGTAGGCAGAGGGGTGTACAGGCCCCGTTTCTTAGTGGTCGGTTTGGAAATAGCACAGGCAGTGCAGGACATGATATACTTTCTGACATCCTGTCAAAGTTTCAACCAGTAGAATTTTTTTTGCAGCACTGCCACTATCTTTTCGACACCAAAGCATCATGCCACTTGAATGTAGTGGGATTCCCAGATTAAATTCACTCACTCACTTGATGGAATGAAGATATGGACCAGACGGCACAACAGACCATCCTGGAGATGGAAATTAGCGACAACTGAGTTTTTTCCCAGCATTTGGTAGGTCGTGGCGAAGTCAGGGTCTATCTCATAAAGGTGGGGCCATCCAATGGTCTCATGGACACAAGAGTCTAGAATCGTGGTGAATTCCGCAGCTAGAGGCCGACTGAAGTAATCAGCGACTCGATTGGTACTTCCTGTTTTATACTTGATGTTGAGGTGGAACTTCTGCAAGTATGTGGACCACTTATGATGGCAATTATTCTGCAATTTTCCTTGTGTCTACATGAACTGTAGTGGCTTATGATAAGTGTGGATAACTATCTCTTTTCCAAGAATGTAATGTCTCCACTAGTAGCAGGCTTTCACAATGGAGTACATTTATTTGTCATAAGTAGGGTACTTATGGACAACATTTTATAGTGTCTCTCTATGATAGGCCACGGGGTGACCATGCTGAGTGAGAATTGCACCCACAACATAGTCTGAAGCATCTGTCTTGATCTCAAAGGGTTGTTGTAGGTATGGTAATGAAATTATTGGGGATGAGCACAAGCGTTGCTTCAAATCATCGAACACTTGTTGTTGGGATTGGCCCCACACAAATTTTCCCTTACCACCACCCCTAGTTACTTGGATGAAGACCCATGCAATATGGGAGAATCCCAACATGAACCTATGGTAGAAATTGGCAAGGCCCAAAAATCCTTGACGCTCAGTGAGTGTGGTTGGGGATGGATAGTCACGGATGACCTGGATCTTGGATGGATCCACATGCACACCATGTTGATCAATGATGTAGCCTAGGTACTGGACCCTGTCCATGCTGAAGGATCATTTTTCCAAGTTGTCATATAACTTGGGTTGTCATGGGGTGTGCAACACCAACTGAATATGTTGCAAGTGTTTCACCCAAGTCTTGTTGTAGATGAGGATGTCATCTAGATACACCACTACAAAATTATCGATGAAGGGTCGCAAGATATCATCCATCATCCTCATGAAAGTTTTTGGAGCATTTTTCAAACCAAAGGGCATGACAATCCTTTCAAAAAGACTTTCTTTTGACTTGAAGGTTTTCTTCCATACATTTGTCTATTCTATTGGGACTTGGTGGTATCCAAAATTCATATCAATCTTATTGAAGTATTTTCCCCTTTGAGCTGATCAAGGCGGTCGTTGATTCAGGGAATAGGGTATCGATTCCTAACTGTGATTTTATTTAGGACCCGATAATCGATGCAGAGTCTCCAGGTCCTATCTTTCTTCTGTACCAGCACGATCGGGCTCCCAAAGGTGAGGAAATATGGTGGATGTGCCCCTTGTGGAATAGTTATTGGATCTGTCGCTTGATCTCCTCATTTTCTAACAGAGAGTGACGGGAGACCGAGCCATTGGGTCGTGGGGCATCCGGGGTCAGATTGATGGGATGCTTGACCTGACAGTGCATAGGTACCCCAGTAGGTGAGGCAAATATATATATGTATTCTTCCATGATCTTATCCACTTGTTTATGTTGTGTGGAGAGATCCACTACGGAGGCCCTGGATGTGGCTGCAATATTTCGCTCACTCTGAGAGTGAATCACGAAGAATACAAACTTCTCGGTCTGAGAGATGAATTTCCTGCATTACTTGGCAGATATCAATGAAATAGAACTAGGTGGTATTGAATCGGGTATCCTGTACAATTTCCTATTCAAAGTAATAATGACACTGTGAGGCCTAGAATCATGTACAACATGACGTTTCCATAAATAAGGTTGGCCCAAAATAACATTACAAACTTCAAGAGGAGAAACATCACATAGTACCACATCTTTGAAGGGCTTGATGTCATATGACAGGAGGCACTGTTGGCTGACGTGGAGATCGCTTCCTTGGCAGAGCCATCCAATGGTGTAGGGACCATAGGAGATGAAGCGCACAAATTCATGTGGGCCCCATTGGGGTAAGTTAGTACATCAACTTCCCGGGGTCGTAAATTTTTCATACGATCTATGTTTTAGGCGCACGATAGACCGTTGGAAAGGTCTAACCAAGAAGAACGATTTTTGACTAGCCCAGACCAGTTCCATTGGAAATCATTCGGGCCCCAAATCCCCAAAATATGTCATTTAGGGCCTCAAAACAGCCCCAAAAATTTGGAACCCAAAAAACTGTCGAAAAACTCCCAAGGTGGAAAACTGTTTTTCGAGCCAGTGGAATAGGTGGGTGGCCACCGATATCCACCTAGATCAAAACTTCCCCATGAAATATTTTAGAATGATAGCATACAATCCTTCATCCTTGCATCAAAACTACTCTCATGGCATACCTGCTTGCATTTGTCTCCACTTCGAAATGATTTTTCAAGTTTGGTAATGTGAGCACTAGTGATTGACTAATATTTCTTTTCATCTCATCAAAATCGTTCTATTGATTCTTCCCCCATTGTAAAATATTAACACTCGTTGTTACGGTGTGGAGTGGTGTAGCTACTACTGAAAATGAAGCTATGAACTTCCAGAACTATTGTATTTCTCCAAAGAAAATCCTAACTTTAGTGATATTTGTAGGAACTAACTATTTCATAATGGTTGTCCTCTTTGCGGGATCCATATTGATATCCCCTCCATCGATCACATACCCCAAATACTAGTGAGAAAACTCACATTTATTGAATTTAGCAAACAATTGGTACTTCTTCAAAGTCTCTAACACCTACATGAGAGGTGAGATGTGTTCCTCCTAGTTAGCACTAATAACCAATATATCATCAAAATAGAGTATGACAAATGAATCTAGATATGGGCATAATACATCATTCGTAAGTATCATAAATGTAGTTGGTGCATTACATAAACCAAATGGCATGGCCAAGCATTCATACAAACATTGTCTTTTCTTGAAGGCAGTCTTTTAGGTGTATTATTCCTTGACACGTACCTTGTGGTATCTTGATTTGATATCCAACTTGGTGAAATATTTTGTGTGTTGGAACCGATCTAACAAACCATCGATCTTGGGCATAAAGTACATATGTTTTAGTGTAATATTGTTCAATGTTGTGTAGTTGATGCACATTCTCCAGTCCCAACCTTCTTTGGTACAATTATGATAGGTGACCCACAAGGTGAGGTGATTGGTCAAGTCACACCCTGATCCAACAATTGTTACAACTTCTTCTTCACTTCATTTGCTTCCAGAATGGATTGTCTATACAACCCAATATTCAACAATGGGGTGTCTGGAAATAGCTATATCTCGTGTTGATCCACTTCCCTCTTGAGTGGTGAACTTTTAGGCTCCTAAAATACTCCTTTGTATGCATGTAGAAACTTTTCCAACTAATGTTTCGTCTCTTTAGTACACCCCTCCAAGGATTCCTTTATTCTTATCAACTCATCCTCAATCTGATTTTCTCTTAAGAAAAGTAAAATATATTTCTTACTAGAACTAATCAACGTCTTGGCTTGGTTGGCACTTATCAATGAGATATTTGACTTGCCTTTATGTGTGTTTATTTTGTATGAATTACCCTGTTGGACAACTGAGGGGGGGGGAGGGGGTGAATCAGTTGTTACTGGGCTTAAACAATTATTCTTATTTTAAACTCTTTACACATCATTTAATGACAATCACAATAATGCAGGGAAGTAAGCAATAGAACATTCAACATTAGTCGCACATATGAGATACACAGAGACAGATATTTCTTGAGGAAACCCATACAGGGTAAAAACCTCTTCTTCTTTATATGATAAGTAATCTTTACATTCTTTACATTATCATACATATGAGCACCAACTTATAATAAGGCTACAACCTTTGTTTTGCAAGATGCTACTTGTTGAGAGCATGAACTCTCTGGATTCTCTAGCACCAACTAGAAGGAAGCAACAACTCCTTGGTTTCTCTAGGACCCACTAGAAGGAAGCACCAACTCCCTAAGTGTTCCAGCACCAACTGGATCGAAGCACCAACTTCCAGTCACACAGGAACCAACCTGTATAACAGAGAACAACAGGTCTCCCTTGCACCACCCTGCCACCCTAGTTTCTCTGGCTGCAACCAGATGGAAGCTACAAATCCCTGTGTTCAAGCACCCACTTGAACCTATGAGGACAACAGTCCTCCCTAGCACCTCCCTTCCACCCTAACATATAATTTTTTCTATATATAAATTTATCATAGTGATACAATATTTATCATTGGCTTACCAGGCTTATCACTGTTCTGTTATGTTTCTATGTTCTCCTATATCAGTGTCTCTCTGTCTGCATCTTCTTGTGATTTTTGATCTTCTATTTTTCTCTACAAGAGAACCTCAACCTTCCTTTAGTGTCTCACTGTCTTGCTGCACACATGCCTTGTGCTTTCTATGCTTCTGCCTTTTCTGCTCTGTGCACCATATGCGTTCGATGCACCATTCCTCTTCTCTATATTTTAGTTGTTGCACACTCCTCCTTCTACACTCCTGAATCCCCCTCCACAACTGCAGCCCATCTCTTCTTTGTTATTCATTCTTATAGTCTCTGTGCATCTTCTTCATGCCCTCTCAACAATGTTTATGCATTCTCTCACCATGTCGAGTGCTCTGCCTGATAATCATTGCAACTCTTCAGCTTCTCTGGCAGTTAAACCCATGCGTCCATCATCACTAGGTGTTATGCCAAGATTCCTTCGCCTCTCTAGAATTCGATACTCTTCGTCTTCTCTATTACAGTCTAGCTCAACCTCTCTGTTGCAGTTACAGGCTTCAACACTCTTCCATCTATCAATCACCTCTAAGAATAGTACTCATTCCACTGGAAGATGCCTCAAGCCTCTTCATCTTCTCTAGCAATCACACTCAAGCCTGTTTCATTCCTTTGGCAGAAGCCATCAATCGTTTCTAGCAGTTTCACTCCGAAGTGAAACAATAGCCCTCCAATCATACTTAAATTCACCTACACCATTGGATTGGATCTGTAGGATCTTGCGTTTATTTCGCATTTCGACATTTCAGAATTTCAGCATTCTTGTGGTGAAGAGTCTCGATTCTCCATGTCCCAAACTCTGAAATGGAGCTTGTCTCTTTGATCTCTTCTCTACAGCTCTTCGACGATGTGACCACCGACAGTGACCAAGGCCTACACCAAAAAGGTGTTTTCACATTTCACATTTCGTTATTTCGCATTTCGGAATTTTGGGACTCCTTTAATGAAGAGTCTGAACTCTTGACTCTTCCAACTCTCAGTATCCGAACCTCCGAAATGGAGTCGGATCAATGGTCCACACTCTTGATGATTCGACGGTCCAGATTTCTTCATGATTTCACATATCGCGATTTTGGCATTCTTGATGTGAGAGTTCTTGACAACTCCAAGTCTTGGTATCCGTAACTCCGAAATGGAGTCGGATCAATAGCATTTCATTGTTTCTCATTTCGTTGTTTCTGGACTCCTGTGGTAAAGAGTCTCGGTGCTTAAATCCTCTAACTCACGGTATCCAAAGTTCCGAAATGGAATCAGATCCAAGATCCAGTATTTTGTTGTTTCACATTTCGGTGATTGGGCATTTCGACACTCCTGTGGTGAAGTGTTTCGACACTTCAACTCCCAGTATCTAGGACTCCGAAATGGAGTTATTTCCCAGTCTGTGAAACTCTTTGTTTATGTGCCTATTTCAGGATTTCGGAATTTTGCATTTCGTCGTTTCGGTATTTCGTTACTCATGTGGTGAAGTGTTTTGACACTTCAACTCTCGGTATCCGAGACTCCGAAATGGATTTATTTCCCGATCTGCAAAACTCTTGTTGATGTGCCTCTTTCAGGATTTCGGGATTCCGGATTTCACAACTCTGGGATTCGTTTGACGAAGAGTCTCGACTCTTGACTCTTCCAACTCCCAGTATTCGAAACTCCAAAATGGAGTCTTTGACATGCTCTGATATTTTGCCTTTCAGGATTTCAGGGTTCGCTACTTCAAAGGTTAATGTTCCTTTGATATTTGATTTCTTGGTCTGCGAAACTCCGAAATGGAGTCTTTGTGGTGCTCTGATATTTCTCCACGCGTCCATCCCCGATCAATTCTCGATCCAACAGCTCAAATAATTTCACCATTTTGCATTTTTCGATTTGGAAGGATAACTCACTTCCTTCCTTTGACTTCTTGGTCAGCGAAATGTTGATTTGTGACCACGTGCCCTGCCCGAAGATGGACGGTCCTCCTTCTTTCGAGATTTTGTAAACCCGCTTCACCTTGCACTTTAAAGAATGTGCAGGTTCTCCTGGATCCAATGACAGTTGGACCCCGCGCTCGGATTTAACGCCCGAGATCTATCCTCCATATGTGCACTCATCCTATCTGAGTTCAGATCTGACGGTCATCGGGTATTCTGAATGGGATCCAACGATCACTATCGCTTCTCCTCCCGATCTTACGCATCCTCCTGACTTGAAAGAATTTCTAAGTGTCAAAGGCCTCAACCTTTGATCCACCTGAGATCCTAAGTACGCTATCTCTCTTGAGCTTTGGCAATCAGTTAACCTCATCCCTGGTGGACACCTATGCACTGCGTGCGACTCTTCTCTAATCCTCCTAAGCTTACGTTATTCCTTTTTTTCCATCGATGCACACTCTTATATTTCCATCAATGACAAGCACACTCTGCACTCTGCATGCACCTCTGCACTATCTCTTCTAGTCTTCATGAACTTGCTCTGCTGCGTCTCCCCAAAATACTTCTGGTGCCCTCCTGGCACATTGTACCTATACTCAAGCCATCATCGTTGTTTTACTTTCCATCAATTACAAGCATACGCTTCCTGTAAAACATGCCAACAATCTCCCCCTTTGGCATTGATGGCAACAAAGGCACCCAGACCTGTTCTTTTCTCCACCTTTGACATCAATGTCAAAGAAAACACGCTCCCCCTGAGCTATTGTAGTATTTTCCGGAGGTATCAGATATTCAATCAATACAAACTCCCCCTAACAGGATGGACCCTCTTAGGTGTGAGATGGGATGACACCCAGCTTCTGATTCTTGGACATGTTCATCTTCGGCTTCCGATGTATCCTTTGTAGAATAATCAATATTGCTCACCTCTCTTACTAGGACTCCTTCATCAACCTTTTCTTCTCATAACTGGATACTACCCCTATCATTGTTATCTCTCTTCTTCTGACGATTTTCCTCCTTTGTTTCTAAAAGGTTAGCTTTTCCTGACAAGGTCTTTCCTCTTGTTATCTCTACAGAATGTCATGTATATAATTTTGTACAACATAATGTTGTTGCTGCGAATGTTGTTGTCCTACTGAACCACTGTGTAATTGTATCTCATACTTTTCAAACATCCCTTGGATCTCCCCATTGATTCTCATCGATCTCTATTACTGAAATTTCATTTTTCTTCCATGATGCATACAATCCAAGGCTTTTATGACCATATTCAATCACAAGAAAAAACCGCTACAACCACTCTCATACCTACTTTTCTTTTTCACAGATGAAGGACCTGTATCAGATTTCTTAGGAGTATTGATTTCTTCCTTGTTGTATCCAATACCAGATTTGTCATTTGGTGATCTCTGACTATCCAAGAGCTTATCCAGGGCCATGGAGTTGTTTAGGAACTTCCTTTGGGTGTTTGACTTCTCAACCTTCAAAACTTTTGCTTCTGGCTTATGACATGATTCTTCTCCTACTTCTTCCATGGGATAAATGTGAACTGAACATTCTTTTATTGTATCTGAATCTTCTTCTTTACTTGCAGGGGAGGATTAAATGTCAAAAATATTGTCTGTCATTATGATTTTAGCCACCACTTGTTCTGAGTTTACAGAATTTATCTTACAGTCTTTGGAATTGACCACTTCTTTACATCCTCTATCACATATTTGATTTACATTGAGAAAATTATGTTTCATTCCATCTATAGGAAGATCATCTTGAGAATCTCCTTTTTCATTACTTAAACTCATCATTCCTTTATCCTTGTTTTTACCTGGTTCATCATTTTCAAGGATCACATTTCCTATTTTTATTTTTCTTATAAGCAGAAGCTTATCCTTGTCTCCATTCATGTGCTTGGAACATCCACTATCTATATTCCTGGAGGCCTTTTGTTTTTTATTTGAAAGTGCTAGACCATATTTTTCACTATCTTTCCTTATCCATGTGTTGGCCTTTCTATCTAAGAACTTTATCCTTGGATCTTCTTTGTAATTATTCAGATGGTAGTTTGCAGCTTTGTGGCCAAAGTTGTGACAGTTATAGCATTCAATCTCATTGTTCAATAGGTCAAAGTTATTGTTGCAACATTTTCTACCCATTGATTGTTTATTATTTCTTGACCTCCTCAGTTGCAAGTCTCTAGACTTAATTTGGCAATTTGCAATTTGTGATGGTTTATTACTTGTCTTTATCATTCTTTGTTGTGGCAGATATTTATTCCTTGGAAATATTAATAGCTCATGTCTAAGTCTTAAGGAACAATTTACAGCTTTGTGACCAAAGTTAGAACAGTAGAAACAATATCCATAGAAAATTTCTTTGTACCTGGAAAATGGTTGTCTTCTTTGAGAAAATCGATTTCTTCCATGCTGATGATTTCCTTGAGTAGGGAATGTACTATTTCCTTGTTCTACAGATTCATTTCTGACACCTTTTTCTTTACTCCTCCTGGGTGGTTGATTATCTTCCTTTGT
>ML813399.1:53902-68199 GCA_009831015.1 Picea engelmannii | reverse complement strand
ATTCCTCAAGTGTCTTCTTAATAATTTTCCTCTCTGAATACCACTTCCCTATTTGTGTTCTTCTTGACTTTCCATCCCATTATACCTTGGAGATACACTCAGTACCCTTGAAATTTACTCAACATTCTTTATATGCATAAGAAATTTCCTTTCATTGTTTTCATCATTCCTTGAGTGTTGCAATACACTCCAATTATATTGGAATCCACCTCATGGTACCTCTTCCATTATCTTGAGATGTTCAAGGAGTTTGATCGATCGTAGAATCCTTCTTCCATTTATGGAGTGCCCTTCCTTGAACTCTTATTGCATCATTCTAAAGCAGTTCTTCCCATAACTTTTTATTTATGCATTTGTTGGCACTCTTTATCATACATGCACCTTCATTACTTCCCCCCTGAAGTTTTGAAACTTATACCATGTTTCCACTATACAAATTTGATAATAAAAAAATAGAGGTACTACTCTAAATCTGCAAAAACGATTCTTGGAGATGTTGCACCTTACCTTCATATATGCATTATGGACCTCTTTATTAGACCATTATCTTCTTGGATTCTCAAATCCTTGAGGTTGCACCTGGGTTCATATCTTGACATTGTTAATTCCTAGCCCTTGATCATCCTCTAAATAATCATTGACATAACACTCTTTCTTCAAGTGTCTATGCTCATCCTTAATACCAAGCCCAAACTCTTTCACCTTCTATATAAACCATCCTTCTAGCTTTCATGTGTACCCACTGCTCATACATTATTATAAATTGTGGATGGATTTGTTACCTAGCATCCACATTTGATATGCACATTTTCCATCTAGAAACATTTTATTTATTTATTTGTTTGTTTGTTTATTTATTTTTCCAAATAAAACTCCATTAAATGTGTTCCAAACTACTCACTGCACCAAGAATTTTTATCCTTATAGCTTCCTAAAGAAACCAATGCACATTTTTGAAGAATTCCCCATGTCTTTTTCTCATACTTGTAGATTTCTCTTATATCTTCAACATATATATATATAAACCTTATATGTTCCATAAGTAACCTTAAGCTTCTGATAAATTGGCATACAACCACATTTGTTAGCTAAAAACTATTATTTAAAATCTCAGAAACATATGCACAATCTTTCCCTTTGAGGTCAGCAGTCATCTTCTTATTTCTTATGAGTTTAGTTATTCAATTCACAATTCTAGGTGAATATATGGATTCTTCTATCCAAGATATTTCCAATATGACTACTTTCTTTCCCAAATATTAGTGTTGAGAAGAAAGTTATAGTCATCTGAATATTGCTAATTTACCCCTTTTTTATTCTGGTGCAATTAATCCCAGACACAACTTTTGTCACTCGTAAAAGTAAATATGTCAGGAACTAAAGAAACTTGTGTATGACACATAGATAATAATAATGACATGGAATTCATAAAAACTCTCATATTTTCAATCTGATGTTCCAACCAATAACTACAACAATTTGGAAATGACAACTTTGTCATTTTTCACCCCTTTTTCCAGAGAATTTTTAGCCAAATTAGTTATCTCCCAAACTGTGCACTTCTGGAAAAGAAATTCAATAAACCAAAATTGTCTAGTTTGATGAGTATACACAATGTTGAGTAAATAATTATTTCCATCTAGAGACCCTTTACCTCTAAAAATCTCAATAATCCCGACAAAGTGGCCCAGAATAGTGGATTTTTCCCTATTTCAGCATCCACATTCCAAACCCCTTAAAATTTATTATTCAATTCCTTCATGGTTTATTTACATGTCTTATTTTTAGATTCTCTCATGTAACTTTATCTTAATATGGATATCTTCCAATGATCTAGAGCCAGATCTTTAAATAACACTATTTTGAAATTCCTGAGGAATCCAAGCAGAAAGGGACAGTGATCCTCTCTGTCATTTTTGTAACCCTCCTTAATGAAAATAAAACCTATAAGTTTCATATCAATCTAACTTAATATTCTCCAGTTATGGAAAAAATAAGAAAATGTCTCCACAGTTGTTTTTAGACTATAGGACAATCTTACCTACGTGGCAATCTGTTGACCTGGTTTTGGCATAGCACTGAATTCATTCTCTTGTATTTTATTCTAAGTCTGATCTAGTTGATAGACTTTGGTTAACTAGACACCGGGATAAACTCCCCATTATTGTGCTTCTATTTGACTCTGATCTGGTACAGTCAACGAGATTTGGACACTGATCCATCGAGGGAATGATTTCCCCATTTCCTTTCTTCTATATGCCTCTGGTCCAAGTTGGTGAATGGGATTTGGCCACCAGGAAAATTCTTTCCCTTTTCCTCATTGAACTTCCTTTCAAATTCGAGTTGGGCCACCAAATCACCATCCCACTAGGCATTGGTCTTCCCCGTGGCACTTATATCTAGCTCCATGCCTACCACCGGCCATTGGACATCGAGGAGAACACCTTCTTTCTCCCCTCCAACTATTAACCGACCACTGGGTCACCAACCATTGGTCACTGATCAAAACACCTCTGCAAAAATTCCCTTCGACTCTAGGTCGATCCACCAGGCCACTGGTGTACCGAGACACCAGAACATCGACCACCGCAAAAATTATATCCAACTCTCCACCATATGATTTTGGTTTGGTCCACCAGGCCACAGACCAACTGGGGCATTGACCATCGGGCCACCCCGCACAATCCTTCAACAAAAAACTCATGATCCAACATCGATCTGGTCCATTGACCCACCGACCCACCGGTTACGTCAACCAAAAGTTTACATTGTGTGTGGGATCCACAGGGTTCTATGTCTCTTTGTACTTCATGCACGAGTAAAAAATGACTCGATGTTAATTATAAATAGGTTAGTTGAACCCTTCCCCATGCATGTGGGATAAATATCTCAGAGCGTAGATTGACGGCTTCAAATCCACGCAAAGGATAGATCAACAACGGTTGTGCACTGTATTCTAGGAGGCATAACTCTCGATTTTGATGCCCAAATATTGAAAGAGAGAGATTGCTAGAATGTCAAAACTATTGAGGTTAACTTGAACATGGTTTCCATGGTGGTCATGACAATGTTAAACCACAAATATTCTCCCCTCCAATGTTATCCTGTAGCAAAATAATTTTCACCCAAAAGACAAATATGATCCAACAACTTATGTTCTCATGTAGCAAGCCCTTGAAGGCTCAGTGTTGTAACCTACAGCTCTGGTACCACTCTATAACATACCCATCACCTATGTTGAGTCCCATCACTGCGTAAAACAACTTACTCTACTAAAATGAAGTTAAAATTCCCCCATATATATAAAAGAAAACCAAAGGGCGGTAGAACCATAAAATTTACAACAAAACAAGATGTTGATTTACCCATGCATCTACAACATTTATAAAAACATGAATGCAACCAGTATGCACAAAAAAAACATACAACATTCAATAATCAATTACACAGTGAAATAACCATAATAAAACAACATAACACTTATATGTTTATAAATATAACCAACTGGTTGCATATGGAGGATGAACCTCCCAGCCATAAGCATTGTTGTTCATTTTCTCTCAACCATGGGCTACCTGCAAGCTGAGGCTATGAGTCCACAAGGAGATACAACCCTCTTATTTTTCCATTCTCCACACACAGTAATCCAAAAACCTAAGTTATACTCCCACAGCAGTTCCAATCCTCCAACTCTCTTCCCCACAACCTGCACAACCCAAGGAATGTACCCCCTTCACTACTCATAGTCCCTCACATTGTATCATTCATTTATCAAGGTTTCCAGTGCACTTGGTTGGCCAGGAATATCTCAGTTTGGGATTCTAGGAACTCTCAATCTCTTCAGGAGTGCTCACAACAGCCTTCACACGGCTCTTGAGCCATTTGCTCAACAGGAAATGCACTACAAGCTTACATCCCATTTTTATAGGAACATGGGCCACATTTCTAGCATAAAAAAAAACCAAATAATGGATACCTTCAACCATATCATGCCTAGTGCTCTTCCCAACACTCAACTCCCTCTTGTTGTCCCAAAATATGCATGCAAAAACTGCCCTCTTTTTTCCATAAGAATTTCCTTTCTTTTCTCTTACTTTCTTGACTCTCACTCTTCTCAAATATGATAGTACTTCATTCAATTCTCTCCAATAACTATGATATGTGACTTCTCACACCCACCCTCTTACATGACTTAAAATATTAGATTTAGGAACACTCAACAACAAATAGAAGGTTATACGCAATGAAAATAAATTTATGAAAGTCAGTTGGATTAATACCCATGAATAAAATCCCCCTTGGACCCCTCTCTCTTGTGGAATCATAGCCCCCAATTGTTTTCATCCCTCTTGTATCACAGCCAGTGATTTCTACTTTTATTAAACATGAAAATGTTTATAATATACAATTTTCCCCCCGACCATATTAATCAATACGGACTATTTTCCCCAAACATAACATCTCATCGACCTAATTAATATTTGCACAATTACATTATACTTTGCGGGAGTTAAAATTGGGTATGTTACATCTCTGCATGAATATTGCATCCCTCGTATATATGTAGAGGCTTCCAAACAATACTCCACATATGTCAATGGGTACTATGTCCAATTCCATTTCATCAATAAAATTAGCACTTACAGCAAATTTAATCTTACATTGTTTCATTACCTTGATCTCTGCATCCTTGTTTACCCATCCCAATGGATATCGGCTAAGATGATTACAAACCTCCAATACAATCTTGCTAATGAAATATGATTCTATGTGTTATCCCTTGACCAAGTTTAAGAGTACTTGGTCATACTTGACCACTTTTGGGGACTGCGACAGCTTGCCAAAGATGGAGCGCAACGCGAAGCGGAAATTAAAGAAGAAAGACCTATTTTTGGGTCCATTTTAGGGTTTCGGGTTGATGTAATGGGAAAGGGATGTCAGCCTATGGGTTTACCCACGTTTAGGCCCATTTTGAAATCTATAAATAGATAGGCAATGTAAGAAATAAGAGAGGTTGTTGCTTAGTGCACTTGGTGATTGCTTAGTGCAAGTTGGCTACAGTGCTAAGAGTTGGATCTGTGTGATCAAGTATCGTAAGGCTTTGTGAATTTTGTGTAAGATTTTCGGAGCTGAGTGCAAGTCCCTATGAGAGACTGTAGAAGGATTTGTGTTGAGTGCAAGGAAGAAGGATCTAGTGAGCTGCGTAGATCTTCTATCCTGTGCGAAGCAAGAGTCATTAAAGCTCCATGTTGTAACTACTTGACCAAGATAATATAAAGAAGACTTTGTGGACGTAGCCCCAGGGTAGGGGTGAACCATGGTGACTGTGAGTATATTTTTTTGTGCTTACTTGATGTGATTAAGTAGATCTAGTTATGCTCTGTGTTGTTGATGAATGAATGAACATTAGATCTGATATATGACATGCTTAGTGCTTGATCTGTTGAATCTAACCTATATTTCAGTGGATAAGTACTGAACCATTCTTAGTATAGTATTCACTGCGATTCTTTGTACCTTCTTTGAAGTATCTTAATGAATGTATGCTAAGAAATAATTGATGTTGAGTGCATTGTAACCAAGATAATCACAAATCTGTGTCCCGGCTAAGGTTGTAGACACTTGAGTCTTGCAACCACCCCTGCCTCTACCTCGGGTGAGACTTCATCTGCTTCATAGGTGTTGCCAAAAGGGCTAGTAGTTAGGGATTTTTCGGTGCGCTCTTGAACATTGAACCCTGGGTCTGCCCCTGTGCCAACAAATGGTTTTGTTGCCGGGACTTGGAACTGTGATTAATGGGAACTGAAGAAGAAGAAGCTTTGTGCAAAATAATCTCTATGCGTAGATCCGTTGCCCTAGTGCACAGTATTTTGTTTGACCTGTGAAGCTTTGTGCCAAGAAAAGAGGTCAGATATGAAGAAAGGGAGGTCATATCTAAAGAAAGAGAGTTCAGATATGAAGTAAGAGAGGTTAGATCTGAAGAAAAGAAGTCAGATCTATGAAGAAAAAGGTAAGACATGTAAGCTTTATGCTCTGATAAAGGTAAGAATAGTTAAAAGTCTTAGATCTGGAAGATTTGTGCTCTGGAGAAGTAAGATAAGTAATTTTTTTTGTTTATAAAGCATGGATCTAGGTATGTTTGACAGATTCTATCCTAGATTCAAAACTAGGGCATTAATAGATGAAAGAAAGTCTGATATGAATAGATCCGCTAAGTATAGTGATAGATATGTTATACCTATGCATCAAAAGAATGTCTGGACTAACAAGTGGATTCAGGTTCGTAGAAAAAAAAAATTGCATGTTAGCCACCATGATACTGGTGCACAGTATAGAAGGAGTTGGGGAACATCTAAATGGATGAGAGGATTAACCCTCTCTTATAGTTGCAGACGACCAAGACATCTTGCTAAAGAATGCCCTGGGAGAAGACCTAGTTGCCTCTGTTGTAAGGCTATGGACCATGAAGTATTGTATTGCCATAAAATGATTGCTAGGCTTGAGAAGCTGAATATGGAACAAGCAAACCCTAAGGGAGATCAAGAGACCAAGATTATAGCAGAAACCCAGAAAGAATTAGAAACAATATTGCTACAGATGAGAGATACCTTGAATGACCACCGAAATGTTAGGCTATCAGAGATCTTCAAAGAAAAGGATAAAATCGAAGAAAGAATAGGGGACTTTGACATTGACTGTACTCTTGATGAAGAAACACAAGTGAACATTATGCTAGAAAGAACTTGGGAAGCTATAGGGAAGCCTTCCATGATCCCTTCCCTAGGAGGAACAAGTTTCTTTAGAGGAAATCTAGTAAACCTATGTGGAAGGATCGCTCGGATACCTATGACTGTCAATGGAACTTCGACAGAGGAATACTTTGAGATCATTGAATTTGTTGAAGACAACACCTCATTTACCATGCTCATAGGAAAACCCTGGATTGATAGAGAACAGGCCAGACAAAGAGAAGAAGAGAAATTTTTGGAATAGAATAAGAAAGAGTTAAAAGAATTTATGACCAGAAGGATCGCGTACTTGATTGAAGAACAGAAGAGAAGATCACAGATATTTAATATTAGTACCTCCAATGTCGAAGTGAAGAGAACACTTGAGGATTTGCAGAAGATCGAGTTACCTATTTTTGATACAGAAGAAGTATTATCAAGGAACCCTAAGAAAGATTTTTCACAGCGTGAAGTAACTAAGACTACAAAAGATAAACATAAGAATGGTAAAAGCATTACTGAGATGAAAATCACTGGGAAGAAGGCTAGGAAGTTAAGAAATAAAAGGGCTAACACTGTAAGATTACAAGAAGTTCTAGAGGACACTTCGCAGCAAGAAGAATTGCAGAATTGGAGCTTCGCTGAGACATCAGAACAACGACATAGAGTACTTCGCCACGACGAAGAAATATAGTCGTTGGAACCGATATACCCATTCGACCACCACTCTAAATGGATCAAAAAGAAGTTATGGGTTACCACTAGACCATTGGATAGCACCAGAATGGATAGAATGGAGTTAATGAAGGCCCCATGTGCATTGCAAGCAAACCATTGTTGAGATTGCCTACTTAAACTGACGTGCCACGCACCGAGAATACTTTTTTCTAACTGAGAATCTGAGCACGAACCCTGAGATTTACTTACCCTGAGATCAATGACTTACTATTCACTGTCATCTCTGAATTCCTTTTGCACCCGAGCCAGTTGACCCAAGTTTGTATGTCGAATGATCTCAACGCTACTAAGAAGATTTTTGAAGAAGTTCTAATTGATTTAATGGCTGAGAGAGTCATGTCATAATGTGGAATGTCTATGGGTGTACATGCATCGTCCTCGGGTGTACTTCCAGCTTCCCTCTCCATTGCTCGAGCAGGACCATCCCGACCACCTTCGAAAAGATGATCTAAGCTAGGAAATGACTTCTCCACTGTGAAGATGATCCCAAGAATCTTTTCAAAATATATCCCACCACTAAGAAGACCAATGAATCAAGACTCTGTACCCAGAGACTTCGACTATGTTGTAGTCACTGCATACCTCCCGAAAGGGGTGCGTGCAGTTCATGTTGACCAGGAGAAGCTCACCTCACTGAAATTCAGTGATTTTAACCTTGGAGATCGCAAAGTATACAGTATGCTATCCCCGCACAAGTATTTGACTATTACAAAAGGAAAGAACCCCAATATTGTACTGTAGCAATGGACCCATAACCTTGCGCAGTCAACCCTCCTCAATGTAATGAAGATTCCACATTTCGGGAGGCATCAAGAAGTAAATGCCTGTGTTCAATTGTTGTTGTCCTACTACCATAGAGGATACCTATGGTTGGATCATCGCATCACCATGGATCCGATTCTGATCAATCGGATCACTGGGATAAGCATGCAGGGCCTTGACCCACAGGACTTTTACCCTGGAAAGACCACAGATCATGCTCTCGCTCAACGAATAAAAGACACATATGGTGATCTGGAGAAAGGCACACGAGGTTACAAGGTAGACTCCATTGAGAATGCAGAAGTACGCTTTGGTTTCCAACTGATCCCAGGCAAGTTAGTCTGAAAAAATAGACCTACATAGGTGATCGGATTCATAGTTGACCTCGCAGGGAAGTGCGCAGAGGGACTACAAATTAACTGGGTGAAATACCTTATAACTCAGCTAGATCTTGACTATAGACAAGCGCAGGACCAAGGGTATGAGTTCCACTTTAGTTGGTTTCTCATACTCATCGCCTTCATCATGTGGGAACTGTCTGAGGGAGACACGTTTCCGAAGATCAAACCCTTCAAACCCCTGGCCGTGAAGTTATGTATGTCGTGGCACTCCAACGACATGAACAAATAGTGGAATTCCAATGGCATCTTCATGCATACTACATTCAGTTGAGGAATTCCATTCAGTCTACACTGTGCATTACACCCAACACTCTTCATAGGTTTCGACCTTTGATTAAATTCAGTGTAGATCGTCACTTCACCTACATCACGGTGTGCGCAAACGAGCACAAACAAAAACCCCAGTCATATTACAAGCTGATAGAAGATGACCTGGAGGATATTACCAAGGAATGGTCGGTAGACCTCCTTGTTGCAGCAGACCCCACAGAGATGTTCAATGTAGATATCCTTGAATCTATGTCGGATACACTAGGACCGCACAAGACTAAGAAGGATGTGGAAGTTCAAGATATCCACAGCACATCCACAAAGACTGCTTCGCTCTCACCTGCAAAGGGAGGTGATGATGAAGAACTAGGAGGCACAGAAGTCGAACAGAGAAAAGGCGAGCTTACCCCACCTAGGGACGAGGTAGATCCCTCCAAGAAAAGGAAGATTACCCCACCGAGGCCCTCATCCAGAAAGAAAACTAAGGCCACCCGGACCATGCTTAAGACTATGCTTACCCCATATGATTTTGATTTCTTAATTGCCACGCTAAATGGTGTCTCATTAGAGATCACGGAAAATCAAGAAGCAAAGCAGGAGGAACTATTCCGCCGTATCACGGACGGATTCAAAAAAGTGCAGCAGGCACTTTAGTCCAGCCAAGCAGCTTCTATGGCACCGTTAACAATGGAAAAATCAGGAACAAGTGATGGGCCCACATAGTTCGGCCAAATCGCCGAGATAGTTGAAGCTCGCCTTCGACAAGCTCAAGAAGACATAGCGAAAGCCACCCAGGCTTTAGCGCATGCCCATAATGCACATGAAGAGCAACGAAGAAAGGAAAAATAGGAGCAACTTGACTTACAAGTGAAATGGGAGGAGGAAAAAGCTCAATTACAACAGAGCAAGGACCAGTTGCTAGCAGAGCAACTTGAAACACAAGAAAGAGTTCACAAGGCACTGCGCTCTGTGACAATCATAGAATTGAATATGGAAGATCATCTTCCACAGCAGGTGACCCAACTAGAAGCAGTAATCGAGCAACTTCAATAGCGCATCACAGATCTGGAGCTCCACACCGTGTGTGAGACACCTCAAGAGATAAGAGATCTAAGAGAAGCCATTGCTTGAAGCGCAATCGACCGATTAAAAACTTTAGCTTTAGAATGTAGACAACTAAGCACCAGAAGCGCCCAGACCTATGAAACCCTCATAGAGAATCCATAATTGCAAACATTGGAGGCACAGCTCCATGAAGCAAAGCAACATGAAGATGTGCTATAAGCACAGCTGAAGTCTGTGACCCTAGTCAAAAGAATGAAAAGGTTTGCAGAGAAACACACAGCCCAACAACAAGTACACATGTTGCAAAGTAAAGTAATGGACGTCTCTTAATGACTGCAACCACTCCAAGAGAAGGCATGCCAACTGTTCAACAAACTTGAAATCCAAGGAGCTAAACTCAAACAGGGTGCCATCATTGTAGAACAGCGCTTGGAAGGACCGCTTAATGACACAGTAATCCAGGAATTTACCAAACAAGAGGTTGTCACACTACAGCAGGTCAAAGCCACTCGAGCCAAGCTCGAGGCATTTGAAGCAGAAATGGACAGACCTGAGTGACTCGGGACGAGTCACAGGTGAGTGTTGGGGGCCTGTTGGCCCTTGACCAAGTTTAAGAGTACTTGGTCATACTTGACCACTTTTAGGGACTGCGACAGATTGCCAAAGATGAAGCACAACATGAAGCAGAAATTAAGGAAGTAAGACCTATTTTTGGGTCCATTTTAGAGTTTTGGGTTGATGTAACGGGAAAGGGATGTCAGCCTGTGGGTTTACCCACGTTTAGGCCCATTTTTTAATCTATAAATAGATAGGAAATGTAATAAATAAGAGAGGTTGTTGCTTAGTGTACTTGGTGATTGCTCAGTGCAAGTTAGCTATAGTGCTAAGAGTTGGATCTATGTGATCAAGTATCGCAAGGCTCTATGCATTTTGTGTAAGATTTGTGGCGCTGAGTGCAAGCCCCTGTGAGAGACTGTAGAAGGCTTTGTGTTGAGTGCAAGGAAGAAGGACCTAGTGAGCTGCACAGATCTTCTATCATGTGTGAAGCAAGGGTCATTAAAGCTCTGTGTTGTAACTACTTGACCAAGATAATATAAAGAAGACTTTGTGGATGTAGCCCCAGGGTGGGGGTGAACCACGGTAACTGTGTGTATAATGTTTTGTGCTTATGTGTCTATCTCTTTCTTGGCTAAGTGTTTGATGTGATTAAGTAGATCTAGTTATGCTCTATGATGTTGATGAATGAATGAACATTAGATCTGATATATGAGATGCTTAGTGCTTGATCTGTTGAATCTAACCTATATTTATGTGAATAAGTAGTGAACTCTTCTTAGTATAGTATTCATTGGGATTATCTGTGCCTTCTACGAAGTATATTAATGAATGTATGCTAAGAAATAACTGATGCTAAGTGTGTTGTAAGCAAGATAATCACGTATCTGTGTCCCAGCTAAGGTTGCAGACACCTGAGTCCTGCAACCACCCCTGCCTCTACCTCGGGTGAGACTTCATCTGCTTCACAGGTGTTGTTGAAAGGGCCAGTAGTTAGGGCTTTGTTGGTGCGCTCTTGAACGTTGAACCCTGGTTCTGCCCCTGTGCCAACACTATGAGATTAACTTGTGAACCATAGTTGAACAAGGTGTCTATCTTGGTCAACTTAACCTCAAGTTCACCTCCTTCTGTAATAATGTGTAGACAATATTCTCATCCACATCAGAGTTTCTTTCAATCTGATTTCTTGAATCTATGGATAGAATATTTTTTTCCTTTCTATCCTTCTTGTGGTTCTTTGGGTTCAACTCTAGATCTAGTTTCCAACACTTCTCCTCAGTATTCCCATCAATATTGAAATGGTTACAATGGTTGCTAGGATCCTTGCACCGATGTCCAGTGGTTGTCATCTTCTTATCCTTTCCCCTTCCCACTTCTTCTTCCCCTTCTTGGAAGCTTCCTTGTGCTCTTTTTTCTTAGACCCACTTGGTTTCCCTTTCTTGTGAAATATGTTTTCCAAATACTATGTTTGTACACATGCCTTCTCCATTGTCATCGGATTGAAAAGCATCACTTCATTTCGTAGATGGCTATGTAGAACCCCCAGATACTTGAGGAGTACATTTGGTTTATTGGGAGAGATGCATAACATGATGATCATATTTCACATATACCCAATGGGATCCTACCTTATACCCGCATTACACTGAACGATACGGAACTGGATTTCTAGGATTGGCATGGAAAAGCTACAAAATAACTGCTCCCGCTTCCGAACAAAGAGAGGGAGGGGAGTGATCCCTGTAGAGCAGTGTGAGTGTATCCCTTGAGCATAGTGAAGGGAAGGTTCTCCCTTTCCTTTGCATAGCCCAGTATCCTTTCTAAGTCGCTTGTTGATGACCACCAAATGTGCTGGTTGAAATTGATGGTGTACTCATGTACACTCTACCCTTGATTCTGCCAAAATTAGTGCCACCATATCCATTGTTGCTATGTTAGGGACCTAACCTTCCTAACCCCTCACATAGGTAGAATAACATATTTTCCATGTAATAAAGGCCAATATTAATAATGCCTAGTAATGAGGAAGAATAATTCAAGTGTAAGAAGAACTAATAGAAGCTTCTTCTTCTAGAATATATTCCTCTAGAATTTTCTTTTGGGTAGATATATTTATAAGTATAAATAGGATTTGAGGGTGTTGGGGTCCTATAATCATAGGTAACTCGATTCTTTGGCTATTTATTTGGCATTGCTCCCATGATGAAGACATTTGGCTCGGTTGATTCCATTTTCCCCTCCATCTATTTCGCCTGATCCTTCATCACCCTGGGTACATCCTTCATCCACCTCTGCACCCTCACTCCCTTTCCCATTTGTCTCGTTGACTACATCTCGCCCGCCACTCATCCCTGCATAAACAAACTTAGGATAATACAATATTGGTTAGTTTAATAAAGAAATTGATAATAAATAAATGATTAGACTAATTAATAATGTTAGTAATAAAATTTAGTATAGTTAGAATAGGTTAGACTAATTAATAATTAATTAATTAATTAACCAATAATTAAGTTAGTGTTTAGGTTAATTTAGGTTAGTGTTAAACATTAAAATAAAACAACATTAAACATTAATTAATATAAAACCCAATTAATAAAAAACAAAGTAAATAAACATAATATAACAAAAAATAAAATAAAAAACAAATAATATAAAACATAATAAAAACAAAAACCAAATGAATAAACCAAACAAATATTATAAAAACAAAAAACAAAAAACCAAAATCCACTCTATCCTAAGTTTTTCCCGCGCATTTTCTATGTAAAACTCGGACCCCCCCCTCTCACATCCCATCAACTCCATGGGGTCCGATTTGGTGGTATTGGGAGGGAAAAGTGTCACCTCCTAGTGAAATAGGACCCCCCCCCCTCCCAATACCACTTACCACCTCAAGGGCGGTCCGACCAAACCTCTCTTCCCTCCAAAACCGCCCTCCCAAAAACTCAAAACCGCTCGTTTTTTCCAGTTCGACCAGTTGTCTTCCGAGGCGGATTACGGGCAAATGGAAACGAATTTTAAAAAACCGAGAGAGTTTTTTCTTCAGACGAGATGAAGAACAAAAAAATCTTCCATATTTTTCACAGATGCCACCAATTGGGAGAATCGAAGCCATATTTTAGCCTCATTTTTTCAGTTTTGCATTTTTCATGTTTCAGTCCTGATTTTACGAGAGTTATTTTGGCGAGCTGGAGACGAAATTGGAGAAATAGAAATAATTTTTTGATATAGACAAAATCATATACAATAAACTCCTTCATTTTTTACACATGTGTCACTGTTAAAGAGAAACAAATGTCTGAGTTGACCCCTTTTTTGCAGCAATTCGGGTCGTATTTCATGGCGGAGAGTTCCATATTTTTGGGGATTTGTTGTTATTTTTAGTCGGGGTGTTTGAATTCGACCTCCTGAACCCGGGGAGTGTCCGTTCCATATATTTTAATAATTCAAATGCACAAGGCTGGATTATTGAGCTCTTGATTCATGCCCAATAGGGGATACTTTGTAATTTTCTAGATGATCTTCCAGAAATAAAAATTGTATTTGCAGGATTCTTGTGTTAGACTCCCTGGTGATGTTTTTCCTCTCTGGGTAACTATTTTCTTACTTCGTAGATCCATTTCATGTTTTTCCCTGATCTAATCATTAAAATAAATATTAAGAACATAATTGTTTTTTGCAGTCTGTTTCTGGTCTCTTAATGATCTGCATGTTTTCGTCTGAAGTTGAGCATAGGAATTATTAGCTACTCCTTTGCTTGATGGACTTTCCCTTC
>ML813399.1:33266-53802 GCA_009831015.1 Picea engelmannii | reverse complement strand
AAAACAATAATGAGTCATATTTACATCAAACATTATTGGGTCCATTACCCAAAACTTTGTGCTACGGGTCTTTCTTCAAGGGTTGACATCAATGACAACCAACCTTAATCAACACATTTTAAGGAATTTTGTCTTCCCTTGCTTTGGGCTAAAAAATGTTGTGCATATTTTGAAGATTTCTTCCAATATCTGGTAAATATGTATGGTGATGAAGAAAATACAGATGATGAGATTAAAGAAGCTCTGTATGAATATTCATCTCAATGGAAAGAACAAAGAATAGAAATGGGTTGTTTCCATGATTTTCAAGTGAATTACCACCAAGCAACAATTTCTGCAGTTGAAGATAAAATTGATCAGATTGTCAAGGATCAACAAGCAGAGAATAGTGAAGAGGAAGGGGTTGTTTTGGAACCTCATACACATGTAGAATTTCCTCCTTTTTCAGTAGAGGGAGAGTGGATTGAAAGAGATCAATTTGTTTCAGATCCCATGGATGACAACATCAACACTATAGCTCTTTCAATGGAAGAAGATCAGATTGAAGAACCATTACTTCTTACTAATCAGCAAGTAAAGGTAATTGAGCATATTGTTGAAAATTCATTTGTTGATCTACAACAGTCTCATGAACAAAAAATAGAAGCCATCTACCATAATAATCAAGAAAAATTGCATACATTAGTTTCTTCCTTGATTGTCGTTGAAACAAGACATCATACTATTGAAATCCATGTTTTTGCATTCAAATTTGATGAAAGTTTGTAGCAATCATGTTTTTCTTTTAGCACACAAGATACATATAACAATGGTCATTTCATCTGCCCTCTAATCCTTGATGAAGATCCTAATTCTAAGTTGGTTTGCATTAAGATTCTTGAGAATCATCGATCATCCATTAAGCTCAAAAGTAATGAGCAGTAGGAAAGAAATGAAAAAGAAGAGGTTGTTTTAGAGCCTCTTACATAGGATGATCTTCCTCTAGGTTCGGAAAATGAAAAGTTTGTTGAAGAAGAACAATTTGTCTCGGATCCTATGCATGTGCACATTTTTGCTATTGATAATATGGTTGCCTCAAACGCAGATTTTCAAGAATAAACTTCCCTTTCTCCTGATATTATTGAAGACCCTTTTTCCAATTTGTTACAGCCTTCAGGGAAGATGATTTTTATTGTATTTATGGATCATGAGAACATGTTCAGTGGACACTTTAAGTTACCATTATGTCTGGTGCAGCTGAATACAAGCATAAGTCAAACAGTCATTTTCTTGATTGGCTACACTCGAGGGATCATTTCACATGATTGTATATATATCTTCAGAAGGTGAGCAGTTATCATAAATATTTGAAGCCATGTCAAAGCCCTAATATTTTGATGGTCTACTTCCATAAATAAGTTCATTCATTATTCAATTTTCATTCTATCATTTAGGTTATAGTTTCAAACTTTTCACTCCATGGTCGAATGAATAAAGCACGGGTATGCATGTTCAGAGATCTGAGATTCTTGACACCTCCTTAGCAGTTGCCATCCCCAGGTGGAGCCTATGTTGGGGTCCTATAATCATAGGTAACTCGATTCTTCAACTGTTGATATGGCGTTTCTCCCGTGATGAAGACATCTGGCTCGGTTGATTCCATTTTCCCCTCCATTTGTTTCGCTTGATCCTTCATAACCCTGGCTACATCCTTCATCCACCTTTGCGCCCTCACTCCCTTGCCCATTTGTCTCGTTGAATACATCTCTCCCACCACTCATCCCTGCATAAACAAACTTAGGACAATACAATATTGGTTAGTTTAATAAATAAATGATTAGACTAATTAATAATGTTAGTAATAAAATTTAGTATAGTTAGAATAGGCTAGACTAATTAATAATTAATCAATTATTAATTAATTAATTAACCAATAATTAAGTTAGTGTTTAGGTTAATTTAGGTTAGTGTTAACATTAAAATAAAACAACATTAAACATTAATTAATATAAAACCCATTTAATAAAAAACAAAGTAAATAAACATAATATAACAAAAAATAAAAATAAAAAACAAATAATAAAAAACACAAAATAAATAAATAAATAAAACAAAAACCAAACAAACAGTATAAAAACAAAAAACAAAGAACATGAATCCTCTCTATCTTAAGTTCTACACGTGCAGTTTCTTCGTACAACTCAACCCCCCCCCTCTCACGTCCCATCAACTCCATGGGGTCTAAGTTGGTGGTATTGTGAGGGAAAAGTGTCACCTCCTAGTGAAATCGGACCCCCCCCAACCAATACCACTTACCACCTCATGGGGGTCCGACCAAACTACTCTACCCTCCAAAACCGCCCTCCCAAAAACTCAAAACCGCATGTTTTTTCCAGTTTGACCAGTTGTCTTCCGAAGCAGATTTCCGGCAAATGGAAACGAATTTTAAAAAACCGAGAGAGGTTTTTGTTCATAACGGGATGAATAAAAAAAAATGCTTCCATATTTTTCACAGGTGCCACCAGTTGGGAGAGTAAAATCCATATTTCAGCCTCATGTTTTTCAGTTTTGTGTTTTTCCTGTTTTAGTCCTGATTTTGCGAGAGTTGTTTCGACGATATGGAGACTAAATTGGAGAAATAGAAAGAGGTTTTTTCTCCAGAAAAACTCATATAAAATAAACTACTTCATGTTTTACACATGTTTCACTGTTGAATATAAACATATGTCTGAGTTGACCCCTTTTTTGCAGCAGTTCGGCCCGTATTTCATGGCGGACAGTTCCATATTTTTGGGGATTTGTTGCTATTTTTAGCCGAGGTGTTTGAATTCGACCTCCTAAGCATGGGGAGAGTATGTTCCATATATTTTAATAAGTGAATTTCACAAGGGTGGATTATTGAGCTCTTGATTCATGCCCCACAAGGGATACTTTGTAATTTTCCAGATGATCCTCCAAAAATAAAAAATTGTATCTGCAGGATTCTTATGTTAGACTCCCTGGTGATGTTTTTCCTCTTTGGGTAACTGTTTTCTTAATTTGTAGATCGATTTCATTTTTTTACTTGATCTAATCATTAAAAGAAAGATTAAGAACAGAATTTGTTTTTGCACTCTGTTTCTAGTCTTTTAATGATCTGCATGTTTTCGTCTGAAGTTGAGCATAGGAATTCTTAGTTGCTCCTTTGCTTGATGGAATTTCCCTTCTTTTCCTCTCCTTCACTTTCATTTGATTCAATTTGATCTAGCAGTATTTCTATCCTACTCTATGGAGACAATCTTATACATCTAAGATAGATCCATTTTTAGAAAGGTAGACCCCATAGCCCAATGTAAATTTGAGTTTTCAATATCCCAAACATACCAAATCCAGAAACAAACCCATGTATAGTATAGCTAGCCTAATATCCAATTTAAAAAAAGTTAAATCAGATAGAGAGATCCCTCTCTGAGTCTTGGAGGGATAGATCCTTGACTCCAAGCAGTTTTTTGGTTACCCCTGTCGATTTCCTCCTCAGCCTGGGAAATTATAGGGCGTTAACATAATGGTTGTTGAAATAAGGTAACTGCAAAGTGCATTCTAATTATTATTGATGTATTATTCATTAGATGAATCCCCTATTGTGGATTGATCATGTCGGCTATTGTAAAAGACCAAATCCCTTTTTGCGGATTGGTCAAAACATAATTGTAATAGGAAGAATAAGAAGTCGGCCCCATAATATATTAAAGAGGCCTCATAACATATTAAAGGTGGTTATAACCACCCAGAAGAAGAAGTCATCCCTGCCAGTGAAGAGACACCTCCGTCCACACGTGCCAGAGTTGTATAAATAAGGAGGCTAGCGCCTCATTTAGACACACACTCACTTGTTCATTGAGGAGCAAGATTTGGAGATGCAGTTGGAGAAGAGAGAGAGGGAGAGAGAGGCACATTCTCGAGAGAGGAATTTCTGTATTTGTTTGAGTTATCTCTTGGCATTGTATTGGCTATCTATAATAAGGAATTTTTGTTGGGTTTTCTCCCCCATGAGGTTATCCCAGGATAAATGATATGTCTCTTGTGATTGTGTATTTCGCAATGATCTCATCTTATGCTATTGTTATCTAGTGAAATGAAAATAACTCTAATAATAGCTTAAACCTTAACATGGTATCAGAGCTAAGCTGAAGAGAGCTTCTTTCACAAGAGAAAGTGAAAATCGTCATTCTTGTCATACATGCAAATTAGGGTTTTTTATTGAAGAAGTATTTCAGCCCCAAAACCATCTAGAAAAGTGTTTCCTTCCTCAAGGATCACTTTGACATCCTCAACGCAACTTTTCAGTGGCTATATCTCCCGAAAAGTGAAACCCTAGTTTTCTCAAAGTACTAGAAAACCAGAGTACCAAAAGTACCAAAAAACCAGAAGCACCAGTCCAGAAATCCGTTGGTCAATTTTGAGGGGGTAAAAGTTGGATTTTCATAAATCTGACTACACCAGCTTACTCACCTCAACTCAGCGCATCTATCCCCTGGATCAAAATTTCAAAATTTTAAGTTTGAAAAATTAGGGTTTGTTCATAAAACCCTAAGTTGCAGTTGCAGTTGCAGTCTCAGAACCAGTTGTAGTATCAATTGCAGTTGCAGTATCAGTTGCAGTTGCAGTCGTAGTACCAGTTGCAGTCACCCTTGAATTTATTAAGAGTTGATCATTATCGCTGCTACCAGATGGTGCCTCTACCTACAAATGTTGTCAGAGGTATGTACTTACACATGTTTAAACGGTTAAGCTTTAAAGGGTATTTTCAGGAGAAGGGATCGCTTACCATAGATTCAGAAGGATCTCAAGATCCAACACATTCAGAGGAATGATGCAACCCAGGTGTGATTATTCTCATATGCATCTATTTGTTATGACATTATTTTGATTAGTGTTGCATGTTGTAGCTATGACCATCATTCTAACCTTTGATCAAATTCTGAGTCAAGGTATTAGATGGATTAAAATTTGAGATCATAGAGCTTATCCTCTAACCCAACCTTCTATCAAGATAACGTATTGTCTCAGTACAGAAGACAGGTTGAAGAAATCACTTGTCATCTTGAGTGAAGGAGACTTGGAAGAAAAGGAAAGTATTCATTCTTGAGGACACGACTCCAGATCCCAGGAGAAACCTCGTGTGTTAGTTCTAGGTTGCCATGAAAGAATGTTCGATCACAACACTATAAGAGTGTTGACCTCATTTCGTATTGTATCTCTTACTTTTGATCTTTTCTTTTGACAAGCCACGAGTGATATCTCTAAAGGAGCTATTGTGATGATTATTCGTGCTATCGCTTTATCTACTATTATCAAAATGATATTATTCTTGCTTGTTGTTTTGTTGACCTTGTTCCAGGTCATAGGTAATAACCTTGAGGAAGCTATAGTGAAGGTTGCAGAAGGAAACATATTAAATAAGACATGAAGGAGACTATGTACATGACCATATACACCCATGTACCAAAGAATATGAAGAAGAAGATATCTCTTGAGATCCAGAATCTCTCATATGAAGATAGAATGAAAGGAGAAGAAGGCTCCAAAAATGACCGAACACTAGAACAGGAAGAAGAAATCGACTTGGTATTCAACACCAAGTATACCCTATAAGAGATGATGAATTCCTTATAGACTCAGAAGAAATCGAGAGTAAGCCTGATATCAAAAAGTATCATATGAAGAGTCAACTTCCATGACTGGGAGACAGATGTCGTGACAAGACTAGATCATAGCTTCAGAAACTTCTAAGAGATATGAAATCTCTTGGGAAGAATCCCTTGTTTCAGTGACAAAGAAGGAAGCCAGTCAGAAAGACTAGGATATGGATTCTTCCATGAGAAGAGAAGTCAGTATTGACTTCCAATATTGATCTATACAAATCAAACATGTTGCAGATGTACAAATCTTGATTTATGTCCAGAGGATTCTCCCAGCAAAAGGGAGAAGACTATGACAAGAAACTTATTGAAGAAATAGTTCCAGTATTTATGAAGACAACCAAAAAAACCATGATTCATATATAGTATGAGATGCAGGGGGAGAAATCCCCATATTTAAAACTGAGTGGCAGTTGGTGCAGTAAACTAGTTGGGTCATGGATACATGACTACAATAAAATATAGAGTTACCTCCATGAAAGAAGAAGATCTATCTTCAGTATTAGTTATTGATCCACTCTTAGTTTCAGATGAAATTGTTTCCATGATAGAATAAGAGGATTTACTCTCAGATTTTAGCAAACACGGTGAGAATTAAGCAGTCATTCTCAGCCTCAGAGCAATTGCAGGTGCAGAGTCCTAGATTCCAGAAGGAACAGTTGCAGAGAGAATAGAGGACATACTCCCAGACAGTGAGACACATAGTTCCTTGCAGAAAGCACATTGAGCTAGCACATGATTGTGTAGATTGAGTTGCAAATGAGAAAGTGTACCAGATTGGTACAATGTGATGAGAAAAATTGATTTAAAGATTTAAGATAGAAAGAATCATGTCTGCCAGTTGAAAAAGGATCTGTACGTGTTGAAGCAAGCTCCTAAAGCTTGATATGGAAGAATTGTCAGTTTCCTAACAAGCTTGGGCTTTACCAAGAGTAAAGTTGATTCTAACCTCTACTTCAAGGTTATGAATGATGAGCCAGTGATATTGTTGCTACATGTGGATGCCTTATTCTTAACTGGAGAAGAAAATTTCATCACCGAATGTAAGAAGAATATCGCCACAGAATTTGAGATGAAATACCTTGGCCTAATGCATTGGTTCTTAGGTCTTGAGTTATGGCAGAGCCCAGAGTGAATCTTCCTTAACCAAGGGAAGTATGAAATTGGAATCCTAAAGAGAGTTGACATGTTGGAGTGAAACTCCATGAATACACCCATGGAAACGAAGTTGAAGCTTCTGGTCGACACTTCATCAGAATTGATTAATTCCACGTTGTATAGACAGATCATTGGATCGTTGATGTACCTGATGAACACCGGACCAGATATTTGGTTTGTCGTGAACAATTTGAGTCAGTTTATGGTAGAACCCAGACATGTTAACCTAGTTGCTGCAAAACATGCGATGAGGTACCTTAAGGGTACATTAGATTGTGGTCCCAGCTATGATGGAGATCATGATCTCACACTGAGTGGGTACACTGATTCAGATTTGGATAGAAGTGTCTTTGATAGGAAGACCACTTAAGGATGTTGTTTTAGTTTGGGATCAGCCATGGTCTCATGGCAGAGTATGAAGCAATCCATCATTTCTCTCAGTATAGTGGAAGAAGAATACATTGTTGCATGTCCTGCCAGCTGCGAAGCTATATGGCTTTGTAAGTTGTTGACTGGTCTATTCGACCTAGATATGGAAGAAACCACAATCCTATGTGATAACTAGAGCTTCATAAAGATGACAGAGAATCTTGTATTTCATGATAAGTCAAAGAACATAGAGATTCGGTATCATTACATTTGTGACATGGTGCAGAGAGGAGCCATAAATCTTCAATATATTAGCACGGATGAACAGGTTGTTGATGTGTTGACCAAGCCTCTATCTCATGTAAAGTTTGAGCACTTTCGAGATAAGCGTGGTATAGTCTGAAAGGACCTCCCTCGAAAGGGGGAGGATTGATGTGTTGAGATATGCCAGCCTAGCACTGTGCTTCCAGCTTAATTGTTGTGACATAAAGCCAGTCTATTACTCTGCTTCCATCTTAATTGTTGTGTTGAGATATGCTATCCTAGTACTGTGCTGCCAGCTTAATTGTTGTGACGTAAAGCCAATATAGTACTGTGCTTCCATATTAATTGTTGTGTTGAGATATGCCAGCCTAGTACTGTGCTTCCATCTTAATTGTTGTGACGTAAATCCAGTCTAGTACTGTGCTTCCAGCTTAATTATTGTGCTGAGATATGTCGGCCTAGTACTGTGCTTCCAGCTTAATTGTTGTGACGTAAATCCAGTCTAGTATTGTGCTTCCAGCTTAAATGTTGTGTTGTGATTCCAGCTTAATTGTTTTGTAGTGTGCCAGCCTTGTGTTGTGATGATGAGCCAACCTCGTGTTGTGATGATGAGACAACCTCGTGTTGTGATGATGTGTCAGCCGCATGTTGCGATGATGTGTTGCGAGCTAAGTGTTGTGATGCCAACCTCGTGCCAATGACATACCAGCCTCGTGTTGTGATGATGTGCCAGCCTCGTGTTGTGATGATGTGTTGCCGGCCTCATGTTGTGTTTCTAGCCTTTGTGATGTGATATTGCTTATTTTGATGTTGTATCAGCCTTGTGTTGTTATTGATGATGATGATGTATTAGTATTATACTAATCCATGTTGATGCAGTTGATGATGATTATGCCACTTCATCTTCTTGTTGAAGATGATGATGATGATGATGATGCCACTTCACCCTCTTGCTAAATATGATGATGATGATGCCACTTCAGCGTCTTGCTAAAGATGATGATGATGATGCCACTTCAGCCTCTTGCTAAAGATGATGATGATGATGCCACTTCAGCTCCTGAGTCCTTGATGAAGATGATGATGGTGATATTATTTCAGCTTTAATGATGAAGATGATGACGATGATGACGATGATGTTACCTTAGCCTCATGCCGATGAGGATGATGATGTTACTCCAGCTCCATGTTGTTTTGATGATGCTGCAACCTCTATGTTGTGTTAATGATGAGAAAAACTTCCGATGATTTATAGATATTTCAGTCAGTGTTCCAAGATGATATTGATGATGTTGTCCTCTCACCCACCCGATGTTGTTGATGATGTTTTCCTCTCTCTCGCCTAATGTTGTTCTAGAATACCCTTCTTGTTAAGGGGGAGTGTTGAAATAATGTAATTGCAAAGTGTATTCTAATTATTATTGATGTATTATTCATTATATCAATCCCCTATTGTGGATTGATCATGTCGGCTATTGTAAAAGACCAAATCCACTTTTGTGGATTGGTAAAAACATAATTGTAATAGGCAGAATAAGAAGACGGCCCCAGAATATATTAAAGGTGGTTATAACCACCCACAAGAACAAGTTGGCCCTGCCATTGAAGACACACCTTCATCTGCATGTGCCAGAGTTGTATAAATAAGGAGGCTAGCACCTCATTTAGACACACACTCACTTGTTCATTGAGGAGCAAGTTTCGGAGCTGCAGTTGGAGAAGAGAGAGAGAGAGAGAGGTGCATTATTGGGAGAGGACTTTATGTATTTGTTTGAGTTATCTCTTGGCATTGTATTGGCTATCTATAATAAGGAAGTTTTGCTGGGTTTTCTCACCCGTGAGGGTTTCCCAGGATAAATGATGTGTCTCTTGTGATTGTGTATTTCTCAGTGATCCTATCTTATGCTATTGTTATCTAGTGAAATGCAAAGAACTCTAATAATAGCTTAAACCTTAACAATGGCAACCATACTGGGGAGATTTCTCCAATAGTGCACTTCAAATTCCAGATCTGATTACTGATGGTGGATAGTGATCAGGCGCGTGAAGGCTGAAATATTCACCTCGGGACTCCAAACAGAGTTTCAAATTTTTCGGGGAGACTCCACTAGTAGCCAGATCCAAAAATCAAGATGAGTTCAAGAAAAGAACGTAGGTATGCTCCTACGGACAGATCTGGTATTCCTAGGTTTCAAAACCCTATCCCCCTGTTAATTGGTTGAATTATCTTCCATTATTTAAAGATCAAAAGGGAGATCATGTTGTTATGCATTTGTTCAAATTTCATTTGCATATATGCAAGCTTGGGGTTAAGTTTCCTGAAGACTATTTAATGAAAATATTCATGCCAACCTTAGAAGACAAAGCTAGATTTTGGTATGAAGGTTTTCCATCTGCAAGTTTATGTTCTCTTAACTATTTTCATGCAGTCTTTTATGATCATCTTAAGGAATTTTGTCTTCCCTTGCCTTGGGCTGAAAAATGTTGTGCATATTTTGAATATTTCTTCCAATATCTGGTAAATATGTATGGTGATGAATAAAATATAGATGATGACATTAAAGAAGCTCTGTATGAATTTTCATCTCAATGGAAAGAACAAAGAATAGAAAGGGGTTGTTTCCATGATTTTCAAGTGGATTACCACCAATCAACAATTTCTGCAGTTGAAGATAAAATTGATCAGATTGTCAAGGATCAACAAGCGGAGAATAGTGAAGAGGAAGGGGTTGTTTTGGAACCTTGTACACATGTAGAACTTCCTCCTTTTTCAGTAAAGGGAGAGTGGATTGAAAGAGAGAAAGTTGTTTCATAGCCCATGGATGACAACATCAACATTATAGCTCTTTCAATGGCAGAAGATCAAATTGAAGAACCATTGCTTCTTACTAATCAACAAGTGAAGGTAATTGAGCATATTGTTGAAAATTCATTTGTTGATCTACAACAGTCTCATGAAAAAAAAATAGAATCCAGCTACCATAAAAATCAGGACAATTCTAAGACATTAATTTCTTCCTTGATTGTCGATGAAACAAGACATCATACTATTGAAAGTCATGTTTCTGCATTCAAATTTGATGAAAGTTTGCAGCAGTCATGTTTTTATTTTAGCACACAAGATACATATGACAATGGTCATTTCAGTTTCCCTCTACTCCTTGATGAAGATCCTAATTCTGAGTTGGTTTGCATTAAGATTCTTGAGAATCACCAGTCATCCATTGAGTTCAAAAGTAATGAGCAGCAGGAAACAAGTGAAAAACAAGAGGTTGTTTTAGAGCCTCTTACATAGGATGATATTCCTCCAAGTTCATAAAATGAAAAGTCTGTTGAAGAAGAACAGATTGTCCCAGATCCTATGGAGGTGCACATTTTTTCTATTGATAATATGGTTGCCTCAAACGCAGATTTTCAAGAACAAACTTCCCTTTCTCCTAATATTATTGAAGACCCATTTTTCAATTTGTTGTAGCCATCGGGGAAGATGAATTTTCTTGTATTTATGGATCATGAGCACATGTTTAGCGAACACTTTAAGTTACCATTTTCAGAATTTTCCTTTATGTCTGGTGCAGCTAAATACCAACATAAGTCAAATAGTCATTTGCTTGATTGGATACACTGGAGGGATCATTTCACATGATTGTATATATATATCTTCAACAAGTGAACAATTATCATCAAGATTTGAAGCCATGTCAAAGCCCTAATATTTTGATGGTCTGGTTCCATAAATAAGTTCATTCAGTAGTCAATTTTCATTCTATCAGTTAAGTTATAGTTTCAAGCTTTTGACTCCATGGCCGAACGAATAAAGCATTGGTCTAGATGTTCAGAGATCTGAGATTCTTGACACCTCCTCAGGAATTTCCATCCCCAAGTGGAGCTTATGTTGGGGTCCTATAATCATAGGTAACTCGATTCTTTGGCTTTTGATTTTGCGTTGCTCCCGTGATGAAGACATCTGGCTCGGTTGATTCCATTTTTCCCTCCATCTATTTCGCCTGATCCTTCATCACCCTAGCTACATCCTTCATCCACCTCTACGCCCTCACTCCCTTGCCCATTTGTCTCATTGACTACATCTCGCCCGCCACTCATTCCTGCATAAACAAACTTAGGATAATACAATATTGGTTAGTTTAGTAACGAAATTGATAATAAATAAATGATTAGCCTAATTAATAATGTTAGTAATAAAATTTAGTATAGTTAGAATAGGTTAGACTAATTAATAATTAATTAATTAACCAATAATTAAGTTAGTGTTTACGTTAATTTAGGTTAGTGTTAAACATTAAAATAAAACAGCATTAAACATTAATTATTATAAAACCCATTTAATAAAAAACAAAGTAAATAAATATAATATAACAAAAAATAAAAAAATAAAACAAATAATAAAAAACACAAAATAAAAACAAAAATAAAATAAAACAAAAACCAAACAAATATTATAAAAACAAAAAACCCAAATCCACTCTATCCTAAGTTCTACCCGCCCATTTTCTCCGTACAACTCGGACCCCCCCCCCTCCCCTCTCACGCCCCATCAACTCCATGGGGGTCTGAGTTGGTGGTATTGGGAGGGACAAGTTTCACCTCCTGGTTAAATTGTACCCCCCCCCCCCTCCCAATACCACTTACCACCTCAGGGGGGTCCGACCAAACCACTCTACCCTCCAAAATTTCCCTCCCAAAAACTCAAAACCGCTCGTTTTTGCCAGATTGACCAGTCGTCTTCCGAAGCGGATTTCGAGCAAATGGAAACGAATTTTAAAAACTAGAGAGAGGTTTTTGTTCAGCACGGGATGAAGAAAAAAATCCTCTTCCAAATTTTGTACAGGTGCCACCAGTTAGGAGAATATAAACCATATTTCAGCCCCATTGTTTCAATTTTGCGTTTTTCCTGTTTCAGTCTTGATTTTGAGAGAGTTGTTTCAGCGAGCTGGAGACGAAATTGGAGAAAATGAAAGAGTCATTTGCTTCATACAAATTCATATACAATAAACTCCTTCAGTTTTTACACAGCTATCACCATTGAAGAGAAAAATATGTCTAAGTTGACCCCTTTTTTGCAGCAGTTCAGTATGTCTTTCATGGTGGACAGTTCCATATTTTTGGGGATTTGTTGTTATTTTTAGCCGAGGTGTTTGAATTCAACCTCCTAGTCCTGGGGAGAGTCTTTTCCATATATTGTAATAAGTCAAATGAACAAGGGTGGATTATTGAGCTCTAGATTCATGCCCCACAGGGGATACTTTGTAATTTTCCAGATGATCTTCCAGAAATAAAAATTGTATCTGCAGGATTCTTGTGTTAGACTCCCTGGTGATGTTTTTCCTCTCTTGGTAACTGTTTTCTTACTCCGTAGATCCATTTCATTTTTTTCCATGGTCTAACCATTAAAATAAAGATTAAGAACATAATTTTTTTTTGCACTCTGTTTTTGGTCTTTTAATGATCTACATGTTTTCGTCTGAAGTTGAGCATAGGAATTCTTAGTTGCTCCTCTACTTGATCGAATTTCCATTCTTTTCCTCTCCTTCACTTTCATTTGATTCAATTTTATCCAGCAGTATTTCTATCCTTCCCTGTGGAGACAATCTTATACATCTAAGATAGATCCATTTTCAGAAAGGTAGACCCCATAGCCCAATGTAAATTCGAGTTTTCAATATCCCAAACATACCAAATCTAGAAAAAAAAAACCATGTACAGTATAGCTAGCCTAATATCTAATATAAAAAAAAAGTTAAATCAGATAGAGAGATCCCTCTCTAAGTCTTGGAGGGATAGATCCTTGACTCCAAGCGGTTTTGTGGTTACCCCTTCCGATTTCCTCCTCAGGTTGGGAAATTACAGGGAGTTAACAGAAGGCATGAGAAGTTTTTGTCTTGAGAATTATTGTAATTGAACGTTGCTCTGATGGAGGTTTCCCCCTCGAAGAGGCAAGTGAATTTTTTCCTATCAATAAAGGTATTATTATGGTGTTGTGGTTTCATCTATTGTGTTGTTCCACTATTACTCTCTGCAATATTTTTGTTTTCAACTATTATAATAGATCTGGTACCTTACAAGTGGTATCAAAGAACTTTCCTTGGCAAAAATTTGTGGGTTAATTTTTTCAAGGTAGAGACATATTCTGGCATCTTAAATCTACAGAGATATGTCATTCAACGCATAAATGCATGGTCAGGGAAGCATACATGTAGGAACTACAAGTGGTACTTAAGCGTACATTTGTGGCCACCCTTGTAACCCATGTTGGTACCCCTTCGAGTAGTAGCACATTAAACATCACATGTATACGGATTGGTGTAGATATCTTGAATTTGTTTGTAGATACACCAATCGGTCACTTGACTACTATAGTTCCATCGATAACAACACTTGGGAATATACTCTCTAGTACCTGGGTAGTGGGGTAGTATGATTAAGGGCATGGTCTAGCCTTCTTATTTTGTACCCTGAGATATTGGGCCGAGTACTACTGTTGGAATCGGCATGTATATCAGAGAGCTATAGCACAGGTAAAACCCTTGTCGATAGAAACCTTGAATACCCTAACCTTTGGGACGGAAACAGAAACATAAAAGATAAGATCTATTGTTGTGTAACTGTGCCTCCTTCATTCTGGTTGTGAAATTCCTACACAATTTTTCTTGTTAAACATTTTTCCATTTCGTTGGAACGAAATATAACTCCGTAGGAGTAAAAAAAAAAAGTATGGATCCTATCGACACCATTATTTGAGACCTATCCCATTGTATTCCTCTCTTCGCCCTAATCGTAGTCATACCTATCATTTCCAGCAAAAACAAATTCCATGGACTTGACCCCTTCCCGGCACTCCTATTTGGAATATATCCCATTGACTTCCTCTCTATGCACTGATCGTAGTGGTACCAGTCACTGGTAACACCTTTATGTGCGGTACCACTTTTCCTCTATCCCATCCCCATGGCCCACACTCGCATCCAATATTGGGAACAACGTCTCACCTCCTTGGCCAAAGATCTTAAACAAACCCAGATTGATGTTTCTTCCATTACTTCTATTATTGGTAACCTCAACTCTCGAATTTCTCCACTCTAATAACTTACCAAAACCATCACTCAATTGACAGTCATCTGTTAGCAATGTCAGGACGTAGTGAACACTTTGACCACCTTGTTTAATCCCACCCCAAATCCTTTCTCTTTTTCCACACCTTATAAACTTGATGGTTTTGATTCCTTCCAGTCCACCTATTTTCCTCCCCCCCACTTTCAGCATGACCTGTGTCCCCCTCATGTGGAGGTGAACAAATTTGATGGCTCAGATCCCACAGGATGGGTCACTCAAATGGAACACTATTTTTCTTTGTACAGAATTACTGATGAGATGGCCAAATTAAGGTATGGTGTTCTCCATCCAGATCTGGAACGTTGGAAATGGTGGCAACGACAAAAAAAATTCTGCCAAGGGTATGTGTCTTGGACATAATTTGTTGCAGAACTTTATGAATGCTTTGGCATTGACACCCACCATTTAGTCCATTTGAAAAATTTGAAACAATCTGGCACAGTGGAAGACTTTATAGCTTCTTTTGAGTGACTGGATTTTTGCACAGAGGGCATGTCTGATGCTTTTTTCTGAGACTGTTTTATCAGTGACCTCAAGGATGAGATTTGTGCCCATGTCCTCGTGGCTCACCCTCAGATTTGGGTGGAAGCTACTAAAATAGCTAAGGAAGCACAACATGTTGTCTCTTCTCAAAAAAGAAAACCCTCATTTATTCCTCTCCCTAAACCAATCACTCCCACTCCTCCTTCCACTCCACTAAAGATTCAGAAATTGACCAGGTCAGAAATGGTTGAATGCCAACTTAAGGACCTTTGTTACAATTGTGATGACAATTTTTTTCTTGGGCACAAGAGTAAGGAACAAAATATTTTTATGGCCATCTCTAAGGATGTTTCTAAAGAATATGTTGAGGCTCCCCCCATGGCTAATTCACCTGAACCCACTGACATGACTCCACCTTCCAACCCTCCCGAAGTTGAACTGGTCATTTCCATGAATGCTCTCACTAGATTCTCTACTCCCCAAACACTCAAGATAATTGGTTACATCAAGCATTGGAAGGTCATCATCCTTTTTTACAGTGGAAGCACCCATAATTTTATTCAATGTTGCATTTCCCAAGAAACTCATTGTTATATCCGAGTAGTCAATAATTTTCAAATCATGATTGCTAATGGCGGGTCCATGAAATGTGGGGGGTGTTGTGAAAATGTGTGTTCCCAAATTGGTCAGTACCACATGAAATCTCATATGTTTTCTATCGACATGGGTGGTTGTGACATTGTGTTGGATGTTGAATGGCTAAGCACTATGGGTCCCATTCTCATGGATTTTAAGGAATTAACCATGCAATTCAACTAGGAGGGAAAACATTATAAGTTCCAAGGAATCATAGGAGGTTCCCCTGAGATCATCAGTTCCCATCGCATGGAAAATCTCCTAAGAAAAGGTCATTTTGTAATTATTGCACAACTCCATTCCATTCAAGCCATTGAGACACCCTCTGTGCCACTGGACCTCCAATCCATCCTCTCCAAACATCAAGCTATTTTTCCACTCCCTGGGAACTTCCTCCTTCCCATGGTGTTCATGGTCATTCCATTCCCCCCATCCATGGAAAACTTCCTCCCAATGTTCGTCCCTATCGTCATCCCTTTTCCCTAAAAAATGAAATTGAGAAATTTTTCAAGAGTTGCTCGCCGCGAGCATTATCTGTCCTAGTACAAGCTCCTATTTTTATCCTATGGTCATGGTACTTAAGAAAGGAGGCTCTTGGCGCATGTGTCCTCACTTTCGTGCCCTCAACCAACTCACCATCAAAGACAAAATTCCCATTCATGTCATTGATGATCTCTTGGATGAATTGAGTGGTGCCCATTTCTTTACTAAACTTGATATTCGTTTTGGCTACCACCATATATGTATGAAATAGGTTGACATTCCTAAGACTACATTTTGAACTCATGAGGGACACTATGATTTTTTGTTCATGCCCTTTGGATTGTGTAATTCTCCCTCCACTTTCCAAATCCTCATGAATCATGTCTTCCATCATTTTATCCGTCATATTTTCTTAGTTTTCTTTGACGATATTATCATCTATAGTAAAACCTAGTCAGCCCATCTTACTCATGTGGATCAAGTTCTTCATCTACTCTCTTAGCACCAACTTTTCCTCAAAAAATCTAAATGTGATTTTGGATCCTCGGAAGTCGAGTACTTGGGTCATATTGTTGGCAAGGCAGATGTCAGGGTGGATCCTAAGAAGATTGAAACTATGCAAGATTGGCCTCGCCCCGAGACTCTCAAAAGATTGTGTGGTTTTATGGGTTTAATAGGAAATTAGCACAAGTTTGTTAAGAATTATGGAAATATCATGGTGCCTCTCACTGCTCTCCTTAAAAATAATTCTTTCACTTGGACTCTCACAGGTGATCCTTCATTTCAAGCCTTGAAGGAAACTGTGTGAACCACTATGGTCTTGGCCCTTCTTGATTTCACAAAGTCCTTTGTCTTAGAATGTGATGCTTCTAGGAGAGGAATTGGAGCAGTCCTTATGCAAGATGGTCGACCTTTGGCCTTTACTAGAAAACAATTGTCAGAGTGACATTTGGGCCAATAAATATATGAAATTGAAACGTTGTCTATTATGCATGCAGTGGATCTCTGGTGACCTTATCTATTGGGGCAATGCTTCCAAATTAAGACAGATCATCAAAGCCTTGGGTATTTTCTATAGTAACACCCTTCATACCCTGAGCAACAAAAATGGGTACCTAAGATCTTTGGATATGATTATGAGATCATTTGCAAGAAAGGAAAATAAAATGTGGTTGTTGACACTCTTTCAAGAAAATATGAAGATGAAGGGTACATTTTTTCCCTCTCCTTCAATGTACCAGATTGGCTCCAAGTTATCTGCCAGGAATGGCTACAAGATCCCAAAATTTTGCATCTAATCCAATAATTGCAATCCAATTATCCAGTTTCCCTAAGGTACTCTTGGCACAATGATGATATTCTCTACAAAGGTCGTTTGTATTTAAGTAAAAAGTAACAACTTAAATCCACGATGCCTTTTGAGCTTAATGCTACACCCACAGTTGGGTACTCAGGGTTTACCAAAACCTATGACCAGATCAAACGTTCTTTTTTCTGGGATAGTATGAAACATGATGTTCTCACTTTTGTGGTGGCATGTGATGTTTTTCAATGCAACAAGGGAGAAACAGTCAAAGCTCATATCACACTACAACCGCTTCCTATTCCACCCGCTATTTGGAGGGATATCTCTATGGATTTTATTTTTGGCTTACCTAAATCGAGAAATAAGTCATTCATCATGGTGGTAGTTGATCTTCTTTCCAAGTATGCTCATTTTTCTACTCTTCAACACCCATTTACCGCCTCCATTGTGGCTCAAATTTCCATGGATCGTGTCTTCAAGCTTCATGGCATGCCTCATTCTATTGTTTATGATCGAGATCCCACTTTCACCAGCAATTTTTGGCAAGAAATATTCACGCTACAGGGAACCCAATTTCATCTCAGCACATCTTATCATCCCTAAAATGATGGTCAAACTAAATTTGTCAACAAGTGTTTGGAAACATATTTTAGGTTTTTTTCATCTAAAATGAAAAATCAATTAGCTCAATGGTTACCACTAGTTGAATGGTGGTACAACACTTATTACCATACAACTACTTACATGACTCCTTTTGAAGCAGTATATAGATAAAATCCACCTTCATATCTCTCATACATGTCAGGTGTCTCGAAGGTCCAGACGGTTGACCAAACACTTACAGTTCGAGAGGTTATTCTTCATACCCTCAAAGAGAATTTGTTCATGGCTCAAAATCGCATGAAGCAAAATATAGATAAAGGTCACTCCAAATATCAATTTGTTGAAGGAGACTAGGTGTTTCTTTGACTCCAACCTTATAAGAAAACTTCACTCAAGGATGACCATTGTCAGAAACTGGCACCCAAATTTTATGGTCCTTATACAGTTCTCGAGTGAGTGGGATAGGTGGCCTATCAGTTAGATTTTTCCTGTCATTCTAAGCTCCATCATTTTTTCATGTCTCCTTATTAAATTAGGTGATTGGAACTAAGTGAAAAACTCAAACCAGCCTTCCCAAGTTGGATGAAGAAGGATCCATCTGGTTACATCCACAAGTAGTTTTGGACCAGCGTGAGAGTCGTCCTCATCAGTGCACCATCAAGGAAGTGTTAGTCCAGTGGAAAGATACAACTCCAGCAAATGACACTTGGGAGCCAGCTACCATTATGCAACAATTTATTCATTGCAATCCTTGAGGACAAGGTTTTTTTTAAGGGGGAGGGCATGTTAGGGGCCTAACCTCCCTAACCCCTCATGTAGATTAATATATTTTCCATGTAATAAATTCCAATATTATTCAAGCCTATTAATAAGGAAGAATAATTCAAATGTAAGAAGACCTAATAGAAGCTTCCTCTTCTGGAATATCTTCCTCTAGAATGTTATTTTGGGTATATATATATTTAGTATAAATAGGATTCAAGAGCATGATAAGTTTTTTTTCCTAAGAATTATTATAATTGGTCGTTGTTTTGCTGGAGGTTTCCCCCTCGAAGAGGAAAGTGAACATTGTTTCCTATCAATAAAGGTATTATTCTGGAGTTTTGGTTTCATCTATTGTGTTGTTCCACTTTTATTCTTTGCAATATTTATGTTTTCGGCTATTATAATAGATCTGGTACCTTACATCCTCTCATACACGATATGGTAGAATTGGGATTGGATGAGGGTTTTCAAGTGCTCCCACTGAGTTACTATCAGTTCACCCTTCAGCCTAAGTGTTTCCATATGGATTTCCCACTAGGTTAAAGCATGGTCATCTAACTTCAGTCTGGAAAATGATATATTTTGTTCTTCATCTATATGGTGAATTCTAAAATAAACTTCTAGTTACTACAACCAATGATTCAGTTTTAATGCATAGATCTCACCTTGGTATGGATTTATGGCCACTTTGTATTCCACCTTGAATAAATATTGTGAAGGTTTTATGGTATTGGAACTCAGTTTCTCTTTCTTGGGTTCTTTTTATGACTCATTTTCTCAGTATTTTTTATCCCCGTGTTTCCCATATGATTTGATCTTTGAGTTCGAGCATCCAACTTCTCTTAACGGTCTAAGATTTCTTGTTAGAGCCACCATGAGGAGGGACATATTGTGAGATATGCCAGTGATGTGCTATTCCAACCTCACAAATCTCTCCTATGTTGGATCTCAAGGGTTTTTATGAACTGACTCATCGTCCATGGATAGGGTTCTGTAACATTCTTCTTAAACTAATTCCTGGATCCCTGCAACTTTCCACAAATATCCTAAGAAAATCTGCTATGATACCAATATGATCTATAAATTATCATGGATATTCCACCGGATAGTTCGTCACAATATATCTAATAAAATACTAAAATATTTACTATGAAGATTATTTTCCTTCAGATATGTTAGGCCCCTCATTTTGATAAGAGCAGTTGTGCAAGTTATCAAGGAATTGGAAAAGCAATCAAGTGAAGGAAAAGAGGGATCAGAAAGGAAACACGTAACAGAAATACATTGGAACAAAAAATAGTTTGAGGCCAGCGCAGAATCATTTTTGGGACAATACAGTTGGAACAGAATCAAGAAGAGAAGAGGACCTATGAGTTCTCAAGGAGGAAAAAGGAAATGATTGTATTGTAATATGGGTGGGTGTGTGAAGCAAATAGGAGAGAGCAATAAGAGGCAAGAACTGGATCTGTACTCCATAGATGGAATGTAATTAGTAAGGGGAAGAGACTAGACTGATTACGATCATCTCTAGTATTGTGTTGATATGTGCATGTTATCGCACAATTTGTACTTGTCCCAAAGAGAAAGTCTAAAGGAGGGAAAATTGGTGTAACGGGAGGTTACTATTAAGAACTAAATATCAATATAGCATAGAAAAACCTCAAAAAAAGTACTCAAC
>ML813399.1:7380-21926 GCA_009831015.1 Picea engelmannii | reverse complement strand
CCATAGGGGTATGAGGTCCAAGGGAAGGAGAATTTGGTATGCAGGTTGAAGAAGAGATTGTATGGCCTAAAACAAAATCCAAGGCAGTGGTATTTGAAGTTTGACAGGTTTATGACAGAACAGGGTTATAGTACATGTCATTATGATCACTGTGTTTATTATAAAAAGCTAGAAAATGGAAGCTATATTATCTTGCTACTGTATGTAGATGACATGCTTGTTGCAAGGTCTAATATGAAGGATATAAATGTGCTCAAGAATAAATTAGCTAATTCATTTGTGATGAAGGATTTGGGTGCTGCAAAGAAAATCCTTGGTATGAATATAACAAGAGACAAGAAAAATTGCAAATTGACATTGTCTCAGGGTGAGTACATAGAGAAGGTGTTCGAGAGGTTTAGAATGTCGAATGCAAAACCAGTTAGTACACCTTTGGCCAGCCATTTCAAATTAACTAAGGAAATGTGTCCCAAGACACAGTAGGAGATAGAATACATGTCTAGGGTCCCTTATTCATCAGCAGTTGGCAGCTTGATGTATGTGATGGTTTGCACAAGACCAGATATTGCACATGCAGTGAGAGTTGTGAGCAGGTATATGAACAATCCAGGTAAATAACATTGGGATGTATTAAAGTAGATTCTCAGGTATTTGAGAGGTACTGCTACTCATGCATTATGTTTTGTAGGTTCAGACACTTTTTTAAAGGGATACGTTGATTCAGATATGCCCGGTGATAAAGAGAGTAGAAGGAGAACCACAGGGTATGTTTTTACTATAGGTGGAACATCAATAAGTTGGATTTCGAAACTACAAAAGGTTGTTTCACTTTCAACAACAGAAGCAGAGTATGTTGTTGCTACAGAGGCTAGTAAATAAATGATTTGGTTACATATTTTTATGAAGGAATTGGGAAAGAAGAAACAGAATAGCAGGTTGTACTGTGACAGTGAGAGTGTCATCCATCTTGCAAAGAACTAATCCTTCCATTCGAAGACTAAGCATATATATATGAGGTACCATTTCATACGATCTGTCTTGAAAGATGGACATTTGAAGTTGGAAAAGATACACACTAGCCAAAATACTGCAGACATGTTAACAAAGGGAGTAACTAGGGAGAAACAGAATTATTTCCCAGTTTCAGTTGGTCTTCAAGCATGAAGGTGAAGATGAGAAATTTTTCAGGTCCAAGAAGGTTCATAGTCCAGCAGATACAACAACGGTGGAGTTGTTGAGATCAGTCTCCAAGTGGGAGATTGTTGGTTGTGGAGCCTGATTATCTTCCTAATTCAGAGGTATTTATTTTCAACCGTGTTTATACCCCATGAAGACTTTACATCCCAGAAGAATGTACACTCATCCACGTGGGGGAGTGCAGGGGGGGTTACCCCCCTACAGGGTTTGGGGGGCCTTTTAAATGTATATTGTAATTTCATTATAAATATGGACCGTTCATTATAAGGTCGCATATCTGACGGTAGAAGTTATGTTAGAGTTTTTTTCCCTAGAAGGCAACCCTCTTTTATGAGGAAAATATATTGTGGCTATGCATCATGGTGAATATTGTATTCTGAGAGAGGAGACTGTGAGAGAAAGAAGAGGAAGTTACAATGGGTGTGTTTTAGGTTGTATCCCTTCATTTGTTGGATAATAATAAAGGAAGGACGTAGCCCACACTGGGTGAACCATCTATATTTGTGTCTCTATTGTATTGTGTATCTTTTGCGTTTTATTTCCGTATTTGTTTTATTTTATTTCTATGTGATCATGTTTTTCTAACACCCACAAGGTAACGTACAACCCTTTTCTAGCTTGGAAAACCCAATGCTTGAACCAATGTATGGGATGGATGAGAGGGAAAAGATGAAAAGTGGTGGGAATGGATGATGACCTTTCATGAACCAACCCAGTGGCATCTCAAACTTTATGGGAACCAACTTGCTAGGGAATCTTTTCATTCCTCCCAGGTGTGGACAGGTGGAAAGGCATAAGGTCCAAGCACACGTTAGAAAAAATAATTAAATGCACATATTCAAATGTTTTGAGAATCAAAGTAACACATACCATGATGCTCGGACTCATTACCTCATGGAGAAAGACCCACTTGTTGCTTAAGGACCATGTCGATGGGATAGATGTTGTTTTCATTGAAAAGGTGGAGGCATTGAAGAAGAAGAAGGATGTGCCCTCCAGGGATAGGCTCAAGTCAATATGGCTCTTGGTACTCCATGTCTAGGACCTATGGGCCTCGAGACATAATCTCCTTAGTTATCCCTAGGGTAGGGGATAATAGGGCCTACTGATCACTTCTACGATGAGTATGGTAGATGATTAATGTAAAGTTGTGAATGCTTGTTGATAAATACTTCTGATATAATAGAAAGATAATGGAGATCAAATTTCAAAATTTCTTGGTTTATATTACTTTTTGTATCTCTGGAATGTTATTATGGTGTTGTTTGTTATGCATTACACTTCTTTATCCTTAATTGATTTTCTATATAGCTCTATTCTCTCGTATTGGTTTATGATGTGTTAAAGGATCTGAATAGAATAATCTATATTGCTTAAGAATGTTAGATTTTTAGCTCGGGAGGTACTCCACATGTTTTGTCTTGTATGCGGATATTACCTCATATTTACACTACCAAGCACTTAACTTTGTAATAGTTTTTATAAATTTGTTTTAAGTGGTTCTTTTATTAAAGTGACTTTTTAATAAAGTGTACCTTCTAATTCTAAAGTGACTTTATTTTCATAAAGCACTTATGTAATAAAGTGAAATCACTTTAATATTTCAAGTGATTCATTTTGGAGGGAATGGATCATGGCCCTTGCTCTTGAAAAATGAAAGATCTAACATTGGCCTTTGGATTTAGGGTTGGGGAAGGTGAAAAGACACTTTGGAGGAAAAATGTCATTTTCATATTTATAAAAGAATGCATTGGGTAGTGCGAAAGACACATCGAGAAGACATCGGAAGGAGATTGAGAGATATTTTTTGAGTATGCTTGAGAGAGGAAAGTGAGCAGAAAAGAGGGCACGTTTTCCAAGGAAGGAGGGCACAAATCCCAAGAAAAAATTTATGTGATTTTTGGGCCAAGTTATTTTTCTGCTGTGGGAGGTCCTACTATACGGATACATACAGTCCGTACAATTTTTTACAGTCCCTACAGTTCGTACATCCGTACGGATTTGGCATGGAAATCAAGGCAATTTTGGGCACGATTTTTTAGGCAGATTTCATAATGTTGTTCATTGTTTCTGGTCCATACGGAATAGTCTGTACATCTAACTGTTTCCACAGAAATCGAGGTATGGAAGAGGTCGTACAACAGTATGGATTTGGCACAGAAAATGAGGCATAAATTGGTGGGATTGTTTTGGTGTTGTGAGGTATTTTCCTTGGCTGGAAATATGTATTTGTTGTTGTTTTGTAATTTCCTAAAGTTGAATAATAATATCTCTCTCTCTCTCTCTCGTTGGTTTTCCCCACATTGGGGTTTTCCCTGGCATTTGCCTAAATTTTTTAGTGTTATGGGTTGTTTTCCACTGTGTTATTGTCGCTGCATATTTTGCTTAGCAATGTGTATTTTTGCTTATGGTAATTTCTGAATGTGGGTTTAAGGAATTTATGCAATTTATGAAGACAATTATCTCTAGGTTGCTAAGTGTATGAAATAAATTTCATTTGCTAATTTTTTCATTAAAAATCTTCATGGTATCAGATCTTTGTATCTGACAGTGGGTAGTGTGATTTTTGGGCAAAAAGAGTGTGATTGTTTTCCTTGAGTTGTGATAGGGAATATGGTTGCAAGAATTAGATGTGAGGATCAGTTGGATGGCATTTCCAGCTATTTGCAGTGGAAGGTCTGATTGTCAGTCGTTCTCAAGGAGAAAAAAAATTATAACTATGTCAACTCTATTGTGGCACATCCCGCAATAGATCCTATTGCTTTGGACTTGCATGAGGTCAAGGAAGACAAAGCTTGGAGGATTATTCTGGATGGGGTGAAGGATCACCTTATCCCACACTTGGCTGAGAAAAATACTACCAAGGAGATGTGGGATGCACTTAAAAACTTGTTTGAGGCGAAGAACGAGAATCGGAAGATGGCCTTGAAGGCTAAGTTTCATGATACCAAGATGGTAAGGAGGAGAGTGTCTCTTCTATCTTACCCAGGTGGCTCAAGTAAAAGATGAGTTGACAATTGTTGGAGAGGTCATTACGGATTCTGAGTTGGTGAGGATAGCCTCAAATGGATTCACCAAAGAATGGGAAGTCTTCATGAAGTGTGTGGTGGGATGTGAACATATACTAGATTGAAGCATCATGTGGCATGATTTCACTCAGGAGGAGATCCAAGAAAGATCTTAGAGCAGTGAACAGAAGACAGACAGAGCTGATGAGAATGTTTCTCTTACTGCAAAGAGCAAGAAGAAAGGAAGTTCTGGAAGGGACTTGAGTAAATTTAGATGCTATTGTTGTAACCAGTTGGGGCACCTTGCCTCTCATTTCCCTGAGAGGAAGAAGAAGAAGAAGGAACCAGAAGAGCCTGAGACATCTACTACAGCAGCCATGGAGGACTTTGCTTTAAAGTACGAAAAGGAATTTTCTTGGTGAGCCTAGTTTCCACTGTCGACAGTGGAGGATTTGGAGGTGATATCAGATGGATTGTGGATAGTGGAGCCTCTAGCCACATGACGGGAATCTTGCAAGTATTCCTAGATTTCACAAAGATTGGTCCTGGTCGACAGGAGGTAAATGAAGGTGGTATGGAGAAAGTTGTACGTGGAGCTGGGAATGTTAGATTCCAACTCAAGTTTGGGGGACTCTTGGAGCTTGATGGAGTTCTCTTTATTCCAGGGTTGAGGGTTAAATTTCTCTCAGTCTCAACCTTGGAGGATGTAGGATATTTCATATTGTTCAAGAGGGAACATGTCTTTATCTACAGGAAGAGAGTGGACCCAGTAGAGCTGTAGTTGATTGGTAACCGGGTGGACAAGTTGTAAATGTTGAGAGGACAACCTTTGATGTATGATTCAGCGTCGGTTGAGGAGCATGAGGAGGCCTATGAGACTACGATGGTGCCAAGGATTCAGTCTTGCATTCTGAGAGAAGAGAGAGAGTCTCTTCTGAGCACTAGCAGGAGTCTTAGCCAGGTTGATCAAACCAATGCTCAAGATCAAGTGAGCTCAAGGTTACAGGATGTTTCCAAGAGAAGATCTTCTAGTTCGAGTTTTGTGTAGGTGTTGAGAATGGATCCAGGTTTAGAGGGAGATCCTACAGAGCACAGTGTGATGGGACCAAATGATGGATATGGCAGCGAGTACATCCCTCGCTAAGAGGGAGTGTTATATTTTTAGCTCGGGAGGTACTCTGTATGTTTTGTCTTGTATGTAGATGTTACCTCATATTTACACTACCAGGCACTTAACTTTGTAATAGTTTTTATAAAGTTGTTTTAAGTGGTTATTTTATTAAAGTGACTTTTTAATAAAGTGTACCTTATCATTTTGAGGTTACTTTATTTTCATAAAACACTTATGTAATAAAGTGAAATCACCTTAATATTTCAAGTGATTCATTTTGGAGGGAATGGATCATGACCCTTGATCTTGAAAAAGGAAAGATCTCATCTTGGCCTTTGGATTTAGGGTTGGGGAAGGTGAAAACTTTGGAGGGAAAATGTCATTTTCATATTTATAAAAGAATGCATTGGGTAGTGTGCAAGACACATCGAGAATACATCAGGAGAAGATTGAGAGAGATTTTTTGAGTATGCTTGAGAGAGGAAAGTGAGCAGCAAGGAGGGCACGTTTATCAAGGAAGGAGGGCACAAATCCCAAGAAAACATTTATGTGATTTTTTGGCCGAGTTATTTTTCTGTTGTGGGAGGTCATACTGTACGGATCCGTACAGCCATATGTATTTGGCATGAAAATCAAGGCATTTTTTGGCATGGTTTTCAAGGAAGATTTAAAACTTTTGTTCATTGTTTCTGGGTTGTATGGAACAGTCTGTAAATCTTACCGTTGGCACATAAATTGAGGTACGAAAGAGGTTGTACAGCAGAAAAGATTTGGCACAGACAATGAGGCAAAAATTGGTGGGACTGTTTTGATGTTGTGAGGTATTTTCCTTGTCTGGAAATGTGTATTTGTTGTTGTTTTGTACTTTACTGAAGTTGAATAATAATATCTCTCTCTCTCATTGGGTTCCTCCACATTGGGATTTTCCCTAGCATTTGCCTAAATTTCTGAGTGTTATGGGTTGATGTCCACTATGTTATTTCCGCTGCATATTTTTCTTAGCAATGTGTATTTCTTCTTATGGTAATTTTTGAATGTGGGTTTAAGGCATTTATGAAATTTATGAAGATAGTTATCTCTAGGTTGCTAAGTGTATGACAGAAATTTCATTTGTTGATTTTTGTCATTAAAAATCTTCAAAGAATGGTAACAATCTAGATGTGTTATAAATCTGTATAGCATTCTTCTTACCCTTCCCTAAGTTTTTTTGTCTCGGTTGTGTTTCGGGTGAGACTTATTTCCTTTCGAAAATATGAAAATGCCAGCACACTAGACTACATTGGTACCCTTTTGTTGGTAACCTGAAGAGGACCTTGGTCTAACAACTTGTCACCAACAAAATGGTTTTGTTGCTAGGACCCTGACTTTACAAGGGAACCTGTAAGGAGATTGCTTCCACGAATCCACAAGTCTAACGTTCGGAAGTAGTGGGAACATAAGTGTGATGCATTCATACTGAAGGAAGTGGAGTTACAGAATTTGAATTGGAATGTTGCCAAGGATTATGTCTTCTACTCAAAAAGATCAAGCGACTAGTATGATATATTTTTGGTAGAATTCCTGGAAAATTTGTTCCAATGGGTATATCGGCTACAAGAATCACTAGAGTTCAAAGAATAGGTCAAATAAATCGGTTCTTGGGATACAGAGAGGCTAGCATATCTTCTCCGATTGGATCACCATATTACTCAAGCAATGCATTTCAAGGTTGCCACATCCCTGGAAGTCTATATCACCGAGTCTGCAGTGGAGAACCACCAATATTTTTCATGATCCGAAGCAATATTCAAGAAAGGGGCACGGGGAAAATTGTTGAGGGAAATTACCCTCTGGATGAAGGTATTGTTGGTGAAAGAGGGGATGATAGTTGTTCCCTCGCATGAGATGGAAGCCTAAACCCATGCACTCAAGGTTGAGCGATCTTGGGGAAGGTTCATGACCTAAGAAGGGGAATAGGTACTTTGATAGATGGGGGAAGAGAAAACTGCAAGAAGTGAGCGTGCCTTGAGAAGAGTCACCATAGTTTTGAAATGGTGGTGGGGAAAGGTAAAAAGAGAAGTGAAGCATATTGAAGTGTTTCAAAAAGAAATCAGACAAGGAGGAATGGATGAAATAAATTCAAAAGAGTTGTGGAAGTTGTAAAGACAAGAAATATTGGCCAGTCTAACATTGTAGGAAAAAGAAGCGTAGAAATAAATAAGTCCCCTGAAGAGTGGACAAGACAAGGAAGTCTTAGAAGCAAGAGAGGAAGAAGGGCATCTAGATATTGCAAAATATAGAGAAGATTTGACTCCAATATCAAGAGGATTCGACCACAAAGCAGAGAAGGTTTCTCTGATACAAGAAAATGAGACCCCCCAAATCAAAGAAACTCACCCATAATTCAGTGGAACCAGCCTCGAGTCATTCATCCCCCGGGCACCTCCAATACCCTTGGTAATCTCAGTACCTCATACTCATGCAAATCCTATTTCGTTGAACTCAGTCAGTTCAGCAAGAACCACAATTGTAAATATTGGGAGGATAGTAGGGTCTCCTAGTAGATCGCAACTAGGGCCATTAGGATTTATTTTGATAGAAACAAGAACATCAACAATGGATGGAAATATAGGAGGTTCAATCGTTGATACCCATAGTTCTAGGGCAAGGGGGATGAGAACATATGACAACATTGGTTTCTATGTGAGGCCATCTAGAGGTCCAGAGGGACCCTGGATGTGAACAAGTTGGTGTAATTACAAACTACCTTGAGGGGTCATGCCCTCAAATGGTACATGAAGGATATTGATCCTGGTGTGAAAGTACATGCATTTTCCCATCACCACGAGCATTAGGAATTCATTGTTGAATTCAAGTTACCTCTCTGAGTTGTGCTATTTACAGTAGAGGGAGGGGGATTTCGCATGGGAATTCAGTCAGAAGTTTAAGGACACTATTGAGAGATTAGCGCACCCAATTCATGAAGACCACCAAAGGAAATGGCACATCCAAGGGTTTCTACCTTTGGCATGAATCCCCTTGATGCAACAGAGAATAACTACATTGATAGAGGCTTTGGAACAATCAATGAAAATTGAATCCATGGAGGGATACCCATGGGTCATGAGGATAACTAGACTTTTGGTAGATTCAAACATGTCGAACCTCGAAGGACAGATATCTTCACTCATAGAGAAGGTATAGGAATTAAATCTACTAAGGCCAACTATTGTGTTGCTTGTATGTTTAGTATAATGCACTCATTAATTATCAATCAGGGATTCGTAATCGACAGAGTTACAAGACACCAGTAAGAAAGGTAATTTCTAAAGTCACAAGTATAGAATTAAACTAGATTATGCATGTTGGAAACAAATCAAAATAGCAAACTGCAATGCACTTTGGTTGTCTTTCACAGAGAGGCTATCCACTCCATTATGGCACATGCAAGTATGAGATGGAGTTGTTTTGACAGATCAACTCTGCTATCTGACCCAGAAAACTAACTATGCAATCCACACTTCTGAAAAGGGAAATCACACATCAATCATCAAGACATAGCATGGGTAGTTCAATAGTCAATATATTGAGTATGATGTGGTTCACAATGTGTTGTTGTGGACTTCACTAGTTCTCCTTCAAATATGTCTGACCACTGCTACCAACATTCATGTCTAAAAACCAAATTCATAAAAACAGAGCATATGCAAAAACACATCAAGTAAAGATCTCTAAGCAATTATATAATGGAAATCCTAGTCTAAGATGTACTGCTATTATCTAACAGAGTTAAAGCTTTAGCTAATTTAATGTTTACACTACTGAAAATAAATACTAATGCTAATATAGGAAGAGGTTGACCTTTTTTGGGTGGTGGGCCCTTGCCGCTTCAACAGGTCAGCTACTGAAGTCTACAGGAGGCTTGTCTCCAACACACACATTACTCTCACTCACATTTCAAAGCATGAAATAAAACTTTCGTTAACAGCTCAACTCATACTCAATCATACATAATCATAATATGGAGATAAATGACATTCTATTAATATTCACTCAGAATGTGTTCTGTACTATCACGCGCTGCTTCACATATTGGTAATATGCTAACTCTCCTACACTTCCACCATCCTTGCCACGGCTATTTAATAGTCTTAATCGTGAAACACAAGGAGGAGAAGTGATTTGCAAATCAATTAGTTGTTAAATTCAATCATTCAGTTACATATTTAGCTTCATCCTAATGACACAAAGTGCATGAGGATGAGGCAATCAACAAACTATTCTTATCATAGCCTTGCTAAAGAAAATAGACATCCACCAATTGGCTTAGGCAAGATCTAGATCTTAACTTAGTGTATTAGGTTCTCCCATATTGGTACCGGATCGTAATAGGTAGATGGTACCGAATCATGACAGTGCACAAAAGGCAGTACCGGATCATGACAGTGTGTGGTCGTTGGTACCGGATCACAACAGACGAGATTTTAGTACCGGATGAGTTTGGTACCGGATTCAGACAGTGGCGGTCTTGGTGCGCAGGTACCAAATAGCTGAGTTGGTATAGGAACGTTGGATATCTAGAGGTCAAAGATTTATATATGGTAAATTAAAGCATTAGTACATGAAATATTTAATTCCTTAACTCTATAAACCACAAAATACATGAATTAACCATACTTTACCTTATGACCTTGTCATTGCCTAATGGTACCGTTCTTGTCATTCACCCAAGCTCTAGGTAGGCCAAAAATGTATAAATGAAGAGTATAATAGGGTAATGGGGATGTCAATTTCGGGTCTCAACATTCCCCCATGCCAAAATCATTGCATGTCCTCATGCAACTGGAAACAAACCCAAAATTTTCAAAACTTTAGACTGTGTTCTTTACTTTGGTAGATCAATGATGTTGATGGTTTAAGCCTCTTCTTTCAGCTCCCTTTTGATGACCCTAACATATTGTAGGAGTCATAATACATTCTTGAGCTTATTAGCAGTCTCTTCATGGTCATCTTGAAGTTGTTGGCTGGTTGCTTTCAATTGCTCATTTTCCTTTTTGATATACCTATCTAAGATTTGGTATTCCTTCACTTCTTGTTTGAGTTCCTGATTTTGTTTTTTCAATTCCCCAATATTTTTCTTCATATGTTCTTTTTTCAAGGTCTTTTTTGACTCCATCATGACTGGCTGGATGCACTCCCTTTCCTCGACTTCCTCCCTCATCCCACATAAAGTAACAGTGGCTTGCTCCTCGATCAAACTAGGGATGGTATCTTGGATTGATAAATCTTCAGAAGGGGAGGTAAGATCGATTGGATCTTCCTATGTATGAGGACTGACTATTGTTTTTCCCTTCTTTTCCATGCTCCTGGTGGTTCTTTTACAAGGAGGTACCAGATCAGGGATGCTCACAGGATTCCTTTTCTTATTTTCTAATTGTGAAATGGTGACAAGGGGTTGTGCCATAGACTGTTTACTTTTAGTTTCTGAGGTATGCTACCCTTTCTTCAACATTTTTTTCTGATGGCCCTCTTTCTCAACTGCCACCGTTGAAGTCTCCTCAACTAATTTGTTTTTACCTTTTTATTCGGAGCTTTTAAAAGTTTTATTGGTTGTGGAAGAGGACCTTTCTTTTTCATGTTGGCTCACTGCCCTAGATGATGGTGGAATTGTCTTATCCTTCTTGCCCTCTTTCTTTTGAGGATCCTTATTTTTCTTTGGAACATGTTGGGTTTCCTCCACAGGTTTGTTTTTTGTGGGAAGGTGCTGAGTGATAAGGGTTTTCAAACTAATCCTTTGTTTCCTAAGTTCATGTAAAACTAGAATTTTAATGAGACCTTGATGGTAAATGCTAGTCTTCTCTATTTTGGAGATGGATTTAACCCCTCTTACCATTTTTTTCAAACTCATCCATAGAAAATATGGGAAATCGATTTCAGGGCCTCCTTCAAAATGTAATAGAAGCCTAAGATGATAAATGAAGGTCATAGCATACCTTGCCTCACAAGTAACAAATCGTTGAAGACTAGTAATCATTGGATGAAATTATTCCTTGATGTAGTTCCTCGGGATCCCCTTTTTCCAGTCAGGATGCTAATGATCTTCTTTCAAGAATTGTTGGCACATTTCTTTATTGATTCCTACACCTTTGAATTATTTGTCTCCTTTGCTAGGTAGTTTCGTGACCTCCCTTAAGTTTGCTTCATTGATTATCAGTTGTAGATTGCCTATATGTGCAATCTCTCCATCATAGCTCTGAATAAATTCATGAGATATCTTCTCGTGCCAGCCTGTAAATGTTTCCAGAAACGGCATCCATCCCGATCTAGCATATTTTTCTTGACATAATTGAAACTCCTCGGTTTCCCTATAAATTTGGAAGACCGGTTTGTGTCTACTAACCACCATCATTATAATTTGTGAGAAAAGGATCGGGCTGTAGCACAAGGGTTTGGTCAATTGGTGAGGTAAGGGTTTGGTACCAGAAAGGAGTAGGCTCGGGACTGGAGAAAGCTCACGACAAGGAGAAATATGGTGATGTTGTTGGTAATGAGAATGGTAATTTTAAGTAGGGATGCCGTAAGGAAAATTTATGACCAGGTGAGGCTTATCTGGATGGCTTCGCCACCAGATAAGCCATTTCATTTCTACCCGTTATTGTAATGATGAGGACAAGACGTTAGGTGTTCAAGGCATCATTTTGGGATAGGTGATTGGACGTTCGGGTGGTGAATTTGATGTTAGATCATGGTTCATGATATAAGATAGGTTCATGAATTTCTTAAGGATGAAATATATTCGTGGCTTATCATTGTTATACATGCTTCATATTTGGATATGATTTTTTCCCTTAACCATGTTCAAGAGTTATGAGAGGATTGATTAGGTTTAGGCATATGGGTATGAGGGATAGGCACATGGGTTTAATACTAAGGTCATAAGATCTAGTATATATTTTCATACTTATTGTAGTTTTATGAGCATAGGAAAATAAATACCATGTTACCTTTGCTTTTACCTTTGTATGATTAATACCCATAGCATGTGTGACTGCTTGTAAATTGTCAGAATTCATCCTTTTAGACTGAAGCTTCTTGAAAACTTGGTACGGGAATATCCTGTACTTCTGTCATTCTGTGCTTATCTTCTTTTGTATTTGGTTCTGCAGGGTGATTATATGAGTCTGGAAAAGAGTTCTGAAGGGGATGTTTGACCTTCCCCCATGCCAAATATGTTGTATATATGTATGCAAGAAGATTCAACATTTTATATCATAAAGGAGAAAAGATGATAAGATCAAAAGAAACCAATCAAATTCCAGAAGTACATTTATCACCTAGCATATGATCTAATACCTAAAAAGTAAAATTTCCCTTCTTTTGATGGATTATTGGCAAAGGGTAGCATTCAACAGTGAAACAGGAAATATTTATATGTTTTCCAGAAGAACAGATCCCACCTAACTTGCTTCAAAGATTTACTATCATTGGATCTTATAGATAAATTTCACAGTATAAGTAGATTAGACTCCCTAGTTAGGGCTCCACTCTTAAGAAGTTTCCTTCTTAGATAGTGTAGGCTTTAGATGTCAGACCGGTAAGTTGACTTAGGGTGATTCTCAAATGGACATTTTCTAGGGGTAATTATGTTACTGATTCATCTAGAGTTTGTATCTCATGAAAGCCAATAATGACCTTTACTCTTTTTGTTTTAGATGACAAGAAGTGAATTTTTCAATCAAACAAGTATAGATGAGACATTTTTCAACCAGAACCCACTGCCAGCAAGCATGTTCAGTACTCCGGTGGGGTAGTTGTGATAATTATTGAGAGGTGCCTTCCCCAGGAAGAATGCCCCATTGCCAACAGGCATGTTCAGTGCCCTGATGGGTTTTCCTAGTCATACCACAGACCGATACCCGCTGCCAACAGACCTGTTCAGTATCCCGATGGGTTAGTCTCTTAAACACTTTTTCCATCAGAGGTTTTTTGTCCATAGTCACCTATTTTGGTTTTTTTTAAAGATTTCTTTGCACGGTAACAGGGGAGGCTCATTTGAAAACATTTTTATAGGGTGGGATGGTATTGGGTTGGAAGGCATATACTCTTCTTGTATATGTCTTTTAAATATTTGTCTGAAGGAAAAATAAAATTTTATGCACATTATTTCTTTAGAGTGATCCAAATGTATAATTTTGTCTGAAGTTGTCCATAAGAGAATGACCTAAAGTTTCCTTAGGGTACTGGTACATCCTCTTCCATAAAACTTTTGGTAGTGTTCCCATGGTAGAGAGTGTTCATATACTCATATGTTACTGTTTAATAAGATAATCCAATGAATACTATTGAAGTCTGGTTAGGGTGAGATAGTTACTTATGGGCTAATATATTTTTTCCTTTAAATCATGTTGAAATGCTAGGTAAAGGTAACTTCTAGTCTTTGAAGCGGATTATGGTTCTTTGAGAAATCATAGGTAAAGATTGTGTCCCTCTTTTTATTTTGTTTTTAAGAAGCAGAACCAAAAGAAACAAAAATACTTCTTAGCAACAGAACCAAAATAAATTAAAATACTTCTCAGCAACAGAACCAAAAGAAATTATTGCTTCACAAGGGTTGTCATTTGATACTGCATTCGGCTTCCACGTTCCAAGTTGTTTGCTTGGCTTCGTACTTCATAGTAATTGACATAATATTTCTATGTATGCGTAGTATGCTTTGTCAATTAGGTAATACGTCTTGATAGTATTGTAGAAGGATAGACTTCTGGTACCAGACTGGTACCGAACTACTGGTACCAGATTGCTAGTACTGGACCAGAACAGGATTTCTGGTACCGAAGTAGAACAGAATATTTTTTATTCCTACAAACTGATGTTTAGCAAGTCCATGAAGGATCAAACAAATTATAGAAATGTAATTACAAAAAAATAAAAAAAAATTGCGAAAGTAAAACAAAAGGGGGTAAGAATCTCTTGTTACCTTCATCTTATTAACAAAATTTGATCCACACCTATTTACAAAATTTTAAATAAACCAATACATCAATGTGGATCAGTAGCAGGGTCTCCTTCCTTACTCATCATCTGCATATCTGAATTATGTAGTATACAAGTCAGGAATTCTTCTTTTGACAGGGGTTTGTTGTAAACTCGCAACCGGTGACCATTCACAAGTAGTGGTGTCTTTTGTTCATCAATTGTCTTTATCCTGATTGAACCATTATCGTAGAAAGTGTCAATTTCGTAAGGTCCCA
>ML813398.1:67943-90225 GCA_009831015.1 Picea engelmannii | reverse complement strand
GTAGTCACTATTCCTGTGACTAGCTGACTTGCAACTTTCCTATTGCAACGTCTAATAGCTCCTGAAATGTTCTCAACTCCATGAGTTAGCAACATTTCAGCCGTTATTATAATTATTTCCATTCAAAAACATATATACATGCACTCACAAAATGCATTTAAGTATACAATTCCATCATGCATGAGTGCAATTATCAATGCCTATTTATTCAATGCACCTTTGCATTGATTTTCAGAATGATCTTTATATAAGTCATATATCTCATCATTCATAAATTGGAAATTTGGCCAATTTCTTGACACAATCTCCACACACTTCCCATTGCCTTCTCAATTACTTAGATGCCTTCCTTTTCGACCCAAACACTACACCAAGAATACAATTATGTGGTGTTCATTAGTGTTAGAAAAAAGGTTGCAGTCCAAGTTTTATTTAAAGGTAGGAAGCTCATTAGGTATTTTTGTGGTACATAACCTTTCTATATCCATACCTTGCCATATCCAACCATGTCCTGGTCTCATACATGACTAGATTTCCTAGCATAATTTCTATAACAAGTTCTTATCTTTTATTTCTTTGGTTATTACCTCATAAGAAAATTAACATGACATGCTGATATGTCAGTGTGTGCATTCAAAAGATAATTTTTTTTGATAACTATAACATGCCTTTATCCTTTACCACACATAGTGGTAACTTATTCCTATTAATTCACTTAAACAATACCATACTACGTATTATAAAAAATCATTTTGGGGAAATTCTTACCTGAATTTCCCTTTGGAAATTATGAAACATAATTTCAAAAGAGAAATACTTACCTGCATGGATGTCATTAAATGAATTTAATGCTACTTGATTAGTTGATGACAAAAGAAGCTCTCATACCTCTTTATCAGTCCTATAATCAACATTCCAGCTTTCTGTTGCTTCCTTCCATATGCAACAACATTATCAACAACACTTGCAAACATGTAAGCATTCTCACTTTATGGATATCCCAAAAAGCCATAAAATACTTGCTGCTACAATAATTGCAACAACTTCTTTCTCCTTGTATCCCTTTTCCTTATTTATCCCATAAGACTTCAATTCTTCTGGATTCTTGAATCTTCATGTGCTCTTCATTGTAACTACTATGCATGATTATTTCTAACCTGAGCACTTTCTATCCAAATCACTCTTGGATGCCTTTGCTTTTCCATCCAAATACTAAACTAATATTAACCTTCAACTTTTATTTATTTCCTGGATCCATCTATCCCAACTCATACTTCGATGAATTATAATTCCAATCATGCTGTCTTATAAACTTTGGATCTTCAACATCCAATTACTTTGCAGACTGAACTACTTCAACTCTTTCTTGAATGAATACTTTAGTATTTGATTTTTCTTTCACTCTTCTCTTCTCCTTGCCAACTATCCTCAAACTTGGTTTGTATATCCAATCTCTAGCTTATTGTAAGGATGCACATATGCCTCCTTCTCTAGCTGAATAGAATTAATTAAAAGTACTTAATAATGCTTTTAATTTACCATCATAATTTCAAGTGATACTTCCACCCCCTGGAAACATCGCTCATGGCTTTGTTCGACAACACAGTTATTCCAACAGAGGTCGAACACCTTCAGTAACAACTAACACAACCAGATTAGAGATCAACACACCAATGTTTTGACGTGGTAAAACCCCTATGGGGAAACATCCACGACCCCAACCAACGCAGCCACTTGGAGCAGTTTATTAATGCAAAAGAAAAATATTACAGAGATATTTTACAAGATATTTTCTCACAATATATTATAGGCAAATGACCCTCCATGATCTTTAAATAGAGATCATGGACCAATCGTGTGTTAAGCCACAAATCAATGTTCGTTAAGATTGAGGAGAATATGAACCGTTGGATCACTCTATGTCAGGAACATATCATGACTACCGGAATTCCTAACTACAAATGCATACTAAAGAAACACACTAAGAAACACACTTTTACCTAACGACACATTAGACCAAGTAGATCTTAACTAACTCATAAGTGTCTAAATATCCTAACATCCCTCCTTAAGAACAACTTGGGATAGGATTGAAGGATTTACAATAGTGACATAATAGGAGAAGGAAGGAGGCATTAGAGCCTATCCACCCTTAATGACAACTTCCTGAACTCCTAACATAGATCGAAGTTTGGAAAACTTCGCTTCTGTAAGAGACTTTGTGAAAATGTATGCAACTTGATCTTCTGTAGGGAAAAAAAGCACTTCAATAACTTGATCTTGAATGATATTTCTGATGAAGTGCATGTGTAGCTCGATGTGCTTGATGCGCTCATGTTGAACTGGGTCTTTGGTGAGCTTGATGGCACTCTGATTGTCGCACCAAAGGCTGGTTGGATGCAACTACTGGAATCCAAACTATGAAAGGATCTGTTGAAGCCACAAGGCTTCCTGACTTGCATTTATCGTTGCTCGGTACTCTGCTTCTGCTGAAGAAAGTGAAATAGCCTATTGTTTCTTATAGGCCCAAGTAACAGGTCCCGAACCAAGGCTGAAAACATAACCTGCAGTAGACTTCCGATCATCAGGGTGACCCAATATGAATTAGTGAAACCAACTAATAAAGGAGTTCCCCGTGAGCTGTAATGTATCCTGAACTAAATTGTACCACAAACACAACTAAGTATCATTTTATCTACTTTCCAATGGATTTCATGCGGTTTTTTCATATACTAGGAAACAAGACCAACAACAAAGGTAAGATCAGGACGGGTATGAGTCAAGTATAAGAGGCTACCATCTAACTAACGGTACATGGTGGCATCAAATTTGGGAGAAGTACAAGTGGCAGTAAGCTTGAATCCAGACTAGAAGGGAGAAGGGGCTGGTTTACAATCATCCATGTGAAAGTGACAAATAAGGTCACACACATACTTAGACTGGGAAATAAAAATTCCTTCATTGGTTTGCAAAAATTGGAGGCAGAGGAAATAGTGCAAAAAACCTAAGTCTGTCATTTCAAATTTCTTCTTAAGGCTGGTTTTCACATGGTTTAAAATTTTTGAGTCACTACCAGTAAGGACAAGGTCATCAACATAAAGGACAAGGATTATGAGATGGCTTCCTATTTTCTTGGTATAAACATTAGGATCAGAATGGCATCTAGAGAATCCGGTGTCAATAAGAAATTTTTCCATTTTGGCATACCAAGATCGTGGAGATTTCTTAAGACCATAAAGAGATTTCATAAGGTGACAAACAAGGATATAGTCATTATGGACATAGCGAGGAGGTTGTTCCATGTAGATTTCTTCTTGCAAATATCCATGCAAGAAGGCATATTTAACATCCATGTGATGGAACTCCCATTTATGTGAGGCAACAAGGGCAAGAACAAGGCAGATGGAATTCATTTTGGCTACATGGGAAAATGTTTCATTATAGTCAATTCCTTCAACTTGGGAAAATCCTTTGGAAACTAACCGAGCCTTGTTTATTTCAACACTTCCATCTGATGCATACTTAGTTTTGTAGACCCATTTACATCTGAAAATTTTTCTTCCTTTTGGAAGAGGTACAAGATCCCAAGTATCGTTTTCCGTTAAGGAACAATACTCTTCATTCATTGTTGTATCCCAATATGGATGACCTGAAGCTTCTGCAAATGTCTCTGGATCATGAGTCTCTGAAAATTGAGCCAAAAGAGAAGAGGCTCACTAGAAATGTGAACGTGTTCGATGGTGATATGAAGGATCACCGTCAATACCACAAGCTTCTTCTTGTGTTGAACAAACCCATCTAGGAAGCGATGGAAATAGTGCTGGTTCAGGTTCAAAGGACTCATCTGGAGGAAGGTGAGTAGGTGGAGATGTATTTTCATCCTCACTGTCATCATCTGAAGAAGAAACCGGAATAGGAATAGAATAAGGCACAAACACCGAAGATGGCTCATAGGCCGAATAAGGCACAATCGCCGAATTATGCTCGCAAGCCAAGAGATTTTCATCAAATTTAACATCTCTTATAATAATAATTTCATTACAATGTGGTTGAAGAAGTCTATTACCTTTGACATCTTCACAACAACCAACAAATATACACTTCTCACTTTTAGGCTGCAATGCTTTCCTTTTCTCATCAGGATTGTGAGCCCATGCTATACTACCAAATACACAGAAGTGACTTACATCTGGTTTAATTTTAGTCCAAGCTTCTTCCAGTGTTATATTTTTAAGAGCCTTTGTGGGAGTGTGATCGAATATGTAATTTTCATAGTTGATTGCTTCCGCCCAATGCTTTAGACTTAATCCCCTAGATTGGATCATACAATTATCCATTTCTTTTAATGTGTAGTTCTTTCTCTTAGAAACACCATTTTTTTTGTGGTGTATATGGAACAATGTGTTTCATTTGGATGCCCTGTGTAGTGCAATAACTTGTAAAATTATTGTTCTCATATTTGCCTCCATTATCTGTTCTTAACTTTTGAATTTGATGTCCATATTGCTTTTCTACAAGGGCCTTGTAGGCCAAACAATTGTCAAAAACTTCGCTCTTAAGTTTTAAGAAGTAAACCCAAGTACATCTCGAAAAATAATCAATGAAAGTTAAGAAATACTTGCACCCAGAAAAATAAGGAGAAGAAATTGGACCACACAAATCACTATGAACACGCTGCAAAGGGCCTGAGGCGTGCCAAGAGGCACGCTTGTCAAAATTGTCCTGATGATGTTTGGCGAGAAAACAACCGACACAAACACCATCTCTGCATGAAACATGAGGAAGAACAGTCACCATCTGTTGATTACATAGTTGCTGCAATGAGTGTTACTTTAGATGACCAAACTGCTCATGCCAAAGTTTGCTCAAGTCATTGATATGAGCAACAAAAACTGATGAAAAAGATGATGACCCAAAGTTTTCAAACTTGTACAACTTGGTAATATCATCAACAATTCTAGTTGCAAGAACATGCTTAGGATGTTTTAGATCCTTTATTACAACTTGGTGAGGTGAAAACTCTACGATTTTACCTTCACCTAAATGAGTGATTTGATATACTGATAGAAGGTTACAAGAAAGACTTGGAACACATAATACATCATTGAAATGACCATTATCTACTTGAACTGTTCCATATCCTATACCACTAAGAGATCTATCATCACCAACAAATATTTTCTTGGTGTTATATTCATTTAGAGCAGAAAATATGTATTTATCCTTATCCATATGAAAAGATGCTTCAGAATCAATAAGCCACTCATAAGAAGAAGAAGTAGAAGTTGTATTGAAGGAGAAACCAGAAGCGGAAAGTGCATGTCCATGAGAAGATGAAGAAGAAGTAGAATCAATAATGATGTTGTGCTTCTTCATCGCTGCTTCTAAAGCTGCCATCTTCTTGAAACATTTGGACTCATCCTGACCATATTTATCACAAAAGTTGCAATGTTTGACAATCTTCTTATTTTTATATTTTCCTCCTTTGTCACCATTAGGAGTTGAAGTTGTCTAAGTGGGTTTGGGGCCCTTATGTTTCTTGTTGTTGCAGCGAGGATGTTGCTTCTTGGGATACTTAGGTTTATCTTTTTGCTGGGAAAATAAGGCTTTGTTGGAGGTACCTGCAGTACTGATCACTCCAAGTTGTACAAGCTTATCTTCTTCTCTAATCAAAGAAACACAAAAGGACTCAAGAGTGGGTTTTTGATAAGATTTTCCTAGAGCCTCTCTCATGGCATAAAAGGTATATACAAACACAAAATATGCACTACCTAGATTAGAAAGAATAAGATAGATGCAATGCTCTTCCTCCATTTTTATCTCACATTCTTCACATAAAATTATGAGTGTTTTAAACTTAAATAGATAGTCTCCAAGGAAAGAGAAATCACTTGGACTTAAGGTGAATACTTGATTTTCTAACTGTTGTGCTTGAATAATATTGAGTTTACCAAACACAGATTCAATCTTTTCCCAAGCTTCTTTGAGGTCATCAATTTCTTTAAGGTGGAACCATAAATCATGAGAGAGAGAAATTCTGATTAGTCCACGTGCTTCGTCACTCCTATTATCCCATTTGAATTTCTTATCATCATCAGTGGGTGTTTTTCCCTTTCCCAAGGTAATCCGGTACAAACCTTTACTTCTTAGTAAATCTTCCATATGAGATTTCCATTGGAAGTAGTTGTTGCTAGTAAGAAAATAATTATTGGAAGAATCCATATTAAATATGTATATAGTATGGATATAAAAACTTAAACTAATGATCTAGATGAAAATATCTCTAAAAATTATGCAGTTTAAACAAAATGACACTAAAAATGGACTTCAGATGTGAAAGTTATGCCCTTTTTAAAAATGACATAACCGATAACCAAAGGACCACATGGTGGTGTAAGTTGCTTTATGAAGTGACCCACTTTAATAAAGAGAAGTGGGGATCACTTTTACAATGAAGTTACTTTATAAAATAAAATCTCCATGCAAAATAAATAATTCTAAAATAACATATTAAAGCTACTTATAGTGATTCACTTTTATACTTGAAGTGAAATACACTTTACAATTCTAGCATGAAATTTAAAAAAAAAAGTAACAAAAGAGAGACTTGAACTCAAGACCTCTTACTTAATAAGACAACTTTTAACCAAATGGTCTAGCAAAACATATTGTATTTTTTAGGAAGAGTATTGGGGTTGTTGTTGTTAACTTTTAACCAAATGGTCTAGAAAAACATATTATATTTTTTAGGAAGAGGATTGGGGTTGTTGTTGTTTTTGTTGTCACACAAGAAAAAAATTTGCTTCTCGATGACAACAAGGGTTTGATCTTGGTTAGCTTACCCAGAAGATGCACCTTTTCCTATCTGTTTTTGATTTTTTGAGATCACATAGGGCGCATGGCAAAGAGCATACAAAGATCTAAAAGAGTAGAAACCCGGAAATAAATAATACAAAACCGAAATAAAACCAAAATGATACTCTGCAAAAATTTTAAAAATGCATATTCAGGCTTAATACCTCCGGAGTTGACAGAAATGGCCGTATCTTGGGCAAACATAAACCTTTTCGAGTGAAACGAAAAGTGTTCCTGACTAAAAAGAGAACTCTCGATGCAATGGAACAGTCTTCTCAACACATAAATGTATGGAAATGATATAAAATGGATATGAGACAACTTGTCTTCACGATGTCGATCTACAACAGGAGCGGGTCTTCAAACAGGCTCTAATATCATGTTCGAAAAAAAAGGTATTCCAACAGAGGATGAAAAACTTCAATAACCACTCACACAACCATATCAAAGATCAAAAAATAGATATTTTGACGTGGTAAAACCCCTATGCGGAAACATCCACGACCCTAACCAACACGGCCACTTGGAGCAGTTTATGCAAAAGAAAAATATTACAGAGAGATTTTACAAGAGAGTTTCTCACAATCGATCATCGACAAATGACCCTCCATTCTCTTTAAATAGAGATCATGGAATAATAGGGTGCTAAGCCATGGATCAATGGACATTAATATTGAGGATAATATGAACCATCAGATCACTCTATGTCGGGAACATATCGTGACCGTCAGATTTCCTAACTACAAATTCATACTAAAGAAACACACTAAGAAACACACTTTTACCTAACGACACATTAGACTGAGCAGATCTTAACTAACTCCTAAGTGTCTAAATATCCTAATAGGCTCAATGCCACTTGATATGGATTCTTTTCAGGCACCATCTCTTTTTTCATTATAAACCAAGCATAGAACCATTTTCTTCTTCATGGTTCCTTACTGACTCTCTACAGAGATTCATTTCACTTTTAAGTCTTTTTGGCTTTGATATCTCCATGCTATTGTGGAAATATCTTCAATACCTTTGGAATGTATCAACAATCCTCTACTATTCTTGCTTTCCCTCCTAGAGTGTTGTCCTGCATTCCCATTATCATGAAAACTACCTCATGATTTCTTCTTCCTTTATCCTAGGATGTTCCTGGACTAGCACCTACATATTATGCTGATATTATTTTTTAGCATTCCACTATTATTTGGATCCCTCTGATCCAACTTCTACATGACCCAATTATATTTCCAGTCATGTTTTCTGAGTAACCTTGGATAGTTAACACCCACTTCCTTCTTGAGGTACTTGATTTATCTCTTCCTTATCTGATCATATCAACACTTGGATTTGCTTGATGACTATTACTTTATCCTATCTTGACCAATCTGATTTCAACCTGATTTGCACAATCCCCTTCCATCATGCCATAATGATGCACCTATGCCTTGATCAACACTCCTTCCATATGTGCACCTTCATTTATTTACCCTTGAAGTGATGCCATTCATACCATGCTTCCATTGCACACTCTAATAACCATGAGAGAATAATTACTGTTTAATTGCATAGCTAATCCATGTATATGATGCACTGTTTATCCATATATGCAATAAGCCTCTTTCTTTATCCGATTACTATCATTATGACAATCAATTCTTTTTATAATAGATCTGACTCCAATGTATTGCTTAATCTGTATATTGGTTTCTTTGGGAGTGAATGTACTTTTCACCCATTCATTCACTACATGATCTATTCCTTTTCCCACTAACATGAGTGAACTTCCTATAGTGGTTTCCCAAGACTTTATGGTTGCACCTAGATTCATACCTTAACACTTTGTAGTCTTGGCTTTTGATAATATTATGAAAGATTTTTGTCATATCACTCTTTCCTTGAGTACCTCTGCTTATATTTAACTATATTTCAACCTTCTCACCTCTTAAGAACTAAATTTTTTTAATTCTGCAAAAATGTACATCCAACAAAATTTGTTAGGATAACTAATTCAACAATTTCATGAAAATATGAACCATTCTAGTTCAATAGTGCTTCAGAATGATTTCTTCTGATTTATTGAAAACTGAATGCCTAGATCAATTTTCTTGGTGAATAATTATATTATATTGTCCAATACCTTTCCAATTCCTCCTTTCATGCTCAATTATGAATCTTGAGCAGAAAGTTATGGTTATTTGAAAATTGTCCATTAATTTTTCTGTTCACTCTTCAACTTGGTGCAATTCTGCGCTGTAATTATGCATTTTTCACCTACTCCATTGGATTTTTAATAGGATATCATATGGGTTTATTCATATACATATTTTGGACATTCTTTCCAAGTTTCACCTCTTTCTAAGTTCTAAGCTGCTAATTACAGTCTGTTGAAGTTGTAGGCCAATTCGTGTTTTTGGTCTGGAATGCTACAGGTACTTTCTTTGAAATATTAAACATTTTTAACATACCCAAAATTTTAATTCATCTGAAGCAATGTATTCTATGGTTCAATATATTTCCATATAATACTCCTACGCCTCAATCTGATTCCAGAGCAGAAAGTTATGCCCCTTTGAAGTTAGTTGAGTCTTAAAATTTACCCTCCACTGTTTGTCCTATAACTTCCTCATAAAATATCTATTTGACGTACGATTTACACCATTAGAAGATCTCTCCCAACTCTTTCATTTGATCTGCAGAGACAGAGTGCACCTTCGTACAGTCTGTTCTTGGGGTTTTTGAGTATCTAAAAACACTGTTTAGGGCCTCAAAAACGCGCCGCAAAAAGATGACCTTCAAATAGTATGAAATGTCGCAGAAATTCATTGGTTTTCTGTTGTTTTACACCATCCAAACCACTTAGCGTGAACAAAATTGAAACTGTACACCCACATTTATCATGTGCAACAACACCATAAGGTAGCGCATGCTCCGTGCACCTATAACCAATGTGGATCAATTTTCTGTCGCGCTAATAAATGATGCACACTACTTTTGTGTCGCACGCCAATATCTACCACGCCCAATTTTGGTTCATGCACTAATACTTGTTGCGTGCAATTTTTGTGTCACACTCTAATATTTCATGTGCATTTCACTCTACACATTGCACCATGCCAAAGTTTAGTACGCTCCCACCACGCACCATTACTCCGCACTCACAATTAATTAAATTTTTGCGCGACAACATATACCCACATTGTCCCCGCAAAAAAAAAAAATCTCTACGCTTTGCCAATACTGCGAACACCACGCATGCCATTATTATGCATGCACACACCGCACACACCAGTAGTACGCATGCGCCACTCAATCTGCACCACTGCTAAATTTAATGCGCACATTCGTGCAATAATATTTTTTGCACATTACCACTCTGCACCGCGAAGCGCCAAATTTTTGTGTGCACACCCGCACGCCAATATTGTTTGCGCATTACCACTTTTTACCACGCATCACCAAATTGGGATTTTGCCAATTTTTTTCCCAATTTTCACCATAGACATTCTGCAACTATGAAATTTGTTCAATTTCACCTCGATAACACCAATTCAACCTCTGCAACAACAAATCGTTGTTGGTTGACATTTATGGAACAAATTTTTCCCAAACGCAATACACAAATTGACGTAGACCGCACCCTCTACCTCAACAAAGGCCTCTGCTCTGACCTCCCGGTCTTAAGGATCGTTCAAATTTTACCCTCGAGCCGAAGTGGCTCCTTCGATTCTCCACTGGAATCTCCTTCAAAATTGACCCACAGGTCTTTTCGACTCCTCACAGTCTCTAGGCCGGTAACTGTTCTCTTCTCGACAGAAGAATAGAAAATCGGGTTTCGAGGTTTTCAAACTCCTGATGTCATGACCCTTTGGTTCCCGATTTCCCTATCTCCGCTTCCCCGATAGGCTCTAATATTCGGTTAGCTCTCTGGGCTAGGCTTGTGGTCCACACAACCTCCTTTCACATGACCTCCGTCTTACCCCCTTTCGGGATTTTGTGACTTCAAAGGCCGAAGTACTTTGGCCTTCGATTCCCCTGATCTCACGAATGACGATTTCCCGATATGACTTTTCTTTCGGGACTTTCTCCGAAGGTTGAGATTGTTGCCACACGTCCTCAAAGATGGAAAACTCTCGTATGCTTCGGGGTTTTCAGCTTGGAAATTCCTGATTCCCCTGTTACGACGAGACGATGTCAGCTGGGCCCACACGTAACTTACCTCCTCATCAGGATTTAGAACTTCGCGATTCCGAATTGCAAGAGTATCCTGTCCTCAGGACCTCCAAAACGCTGAACCCCGCCTTCTTCAAATATTCCGACACGCGTCCCAAATTATGGACGGTTCATATTGAACCTCAGACTTTGCCAAACTCAAAGTCAAACCACTCACTTATATGAGCCCCGATGACCAAATCCCCGATGCCTTCTCGGGGTTTTTCCTCTGCTCACAAGGATTTAAACCCTGTGCAACTCCTATCAAATTGGATGGTTGACGGGTAACTGGGTGATAATCCAACGGCTCACGCTCCCTAGAGCTTGAACTCTGAACGCAAACATAATCTCCCCACTTCTTTACCAGATCAGACGACTGGCGGGATTTCGCAAATCCTCTCCATAAGATCCTGACCGTCTGTCTCTTCCTCCTTGATGTTCCCAGCGAAATGAACCAAGGACTCTTTCCGGGATCTAACCACTTACGCCACAACTCCAAATGCCTTCTAATCACTCGATGTGCACCAATGTCTTGTGCTACCTTCAATAGATTCAAAGGATTTATCCCTCTTGATCTTTCTTCGAACTCAAAATCTTAGAGAAGAGTCTCTCGCGCACTCCTTGCGACAACTCTCAGACACTTCCAAGTGCTGAATACCTTCGACTCTGCGTACTCCTACAACAATAGTCTCTCACACCTTACTTAGGTTCACAACCATGAGACTTTTCATTGCCTGCGCACTCCTTGCATGACTCCTGTGCCCAACTGCACTTCTACGGAAATGAGAACAAATGCTACCTATCTGAACCCTCTGTCAATGCACTCCTCGCGGACACTTCGACTGCACTCCTTGCAGGAATTCTTGCTCAGATAGAGAAACAATTGAAACTCATTCCCTCTTCCTTTCAGACTCCCACTTAGAACATGAAATCATATACACAGCATATCAAAGCAAATGTATAACAGGAAGCAAACATTCATGAGTATATCATTCAACATCAATACATAGAGAACAACCACAAAACCATGAATTTGAATCAAAGATTTCTATTAATCCAAATATCTGTACATGGGTGTTCTTAGACATCTCTCTGCATGCTCTTACTCTTCCTTCTCCCTGATAATGATACAGTACACAATGAGGGTGTCTATATCCCGTTTCCCTCTTGCGCTCTAAAACTGTCTAATCTAGAATTAAATTCTATCTACCTGCATTAACTACTATAAATGCCTTATACCTACTAAGGACGAGAGAAAATTACTCAAGGTATGATTACATTATACAAGTGCGCCTCTTCTTAATGAATTCATTTAAGATTGCACAACAATTTCAAGGAGATTTCAAAATTTGTGCTGGCGTTTGTCCAACTGTCTTTTGTCCCACGCTGGCTCGGTTAATGTGTTGGCGATGCTCCTGCATCATAATCCCTCGCTTAAAAACTTTCATGGGCTCCTGTCCATGAGCTCACGCACGGTCTATCCATGCTTCTGAATCTCTGCTTTGCTTTCCCAGCTGGCATCTTCAACTGGATGGTCTTTCCATTTGATGAGATATTCAAAGTATTCCTTCCGTCTAGTCTTCTTGCTTACTCTCTTATCCAGTATGCTTTCTATTTGTGGCTTCTGTGCGACTGGCATCTGCTTTTTCCACTGAACCTATGACTGTTCATCACTTGCTCCTACTCCCTTAGCTTGGTATGGGTAGAAATCCGAGACATTGAATATCGGAGAACTTCCGATCCCATCGGGTAATTCAATCTCATAAGCATTTGCCCAAAATCTCTTCAAGACCCTACATGGCCCGATTTTCTTCATCTTCAGCTTATTATATGTTCCTCTCGAGAACCTTTCTTTCCTCAAATGTGCCAGAAACAAGTCACCAACCTCAAACTGAAGTTGTCTCTTATGCTGATCAACTCTGTGCTTATACTCCTGACTTGAATTCTGCAATCGCTCCTTCACCTGGCTGTGAAGTTCTTTCATTGCCTCTACGAAATCTTCTGCACTAGCACTTCTAGTCGCATTCTATTTAGAATATCTCAATTCATAAATTCCTCTCAGCTGCATGCCATAAACAATCTGGAATGGAATTTTCCCTGTGCTCCTGTTCACTGAGTCGTTATACGCAAACTCTACCTGTGGTAATATATTGTCCCACTGGTTGTGGTGTTCTGTCACCAGGCTTCTCAACAAGTCTCCCAGACTTATGTTTACCACTTTTGTCTATCCATCCGTCTGAGGATGATAAGTTGAACTAAACAACAAGTTAGTTCCCAGCTTCTTCCATAATGTCCTCCAGAAATGCCCTATGAACTTCGTATCTCTATCCGAAACTATGCTCCTTGGAAAACCTTGAAGTCGAATGACCTCTTTAAAAAATAGGTTCGCGATGTGAGTCACATCACTGGTTTTCTGACATGGAATGAAGTGTTCCATTTTGGAAAATCTATCCACCACCACAAAGATTGAATCAGAACCTCTTTGTGTTCTAGACAACCCCAATATAAAATCCATGCTAACTGCATCCCACGACCTTTCTAGTATGGGAAATGGTTGATAGAATCCTGCATTCTGTCTCCTCCCCTTCGAATGCTGGCAAATTCTACAACTGTCCACAAATATCTTGACATCCGCTCGCATTCCCGGCCAAAAATACGACTCATTCAACTTCGCGAATTTTTTATCATGACCGAAATGTTCGGCCAGTCCTCCACTATGTTTCTCCTTCAGCAGTTTCTCCCTCATGGAGAATTTTGGAATACAAAGCTGATTACCTCTAAACAATAATCCTTCTTGGATCATGTACTCCATCCATTGGCTCCGGTCTCCGAGAACTGGATTCTGAGTTGCTTCATACACTTCCTTGAAATCTTGATCATCTACGTACATGTCCTTGAGATCATCAAAACCCAACGTTTTGACTCGGAACTCCTACAAAAACAAACATTTCCTACTCAAAGCATCAACAACTTTGTCAGCAGTACTTGAAATATGTTTAATTACAAAAGTGAAATTTTGCATGTATTCCACCCATTTTACATGTCTTTGATTCAAATTTTCTTGTTGAGCCATAAATTGTAGTGCATGATTGTCACTGTATAAGACAAACTCTTTGGGAATTAAGTAATGTCTCCATTTCTTTAATGCCTGGATGATAGCATAAAACTCCTTATCATAAGTGGAGTATTTTACTTTCGCTTCATTCAGCTTCTTGCTGAAGTATGCTATTGGCCTGTCATCTTGACTCAAGATTGCCTCTATTGCAAATCCACTTGCATCGCATTTCACTTGAAATGTCTTTTGGAAATCCGGCAACACCAAAACTGGTTGTTCCGTAATATTCCTCTTCAACAGATTGAAACTCTTCTCATTCTCTTCTGTCCAGTGAAAATATTTGTTTCTTTTCTTCATGGTGTCCATCATCGCTGCGCTAATTCCACTGAAATTCCTGATGAATTTTTGGTAGAAAATAACCAATCCATGAAATCTTCTCACCTCAAATATGTTCCTCGGTGATGGCCAATTCTTGATCACTTCCACCTTATCTGGATCCATCCTTAATTTGTCTGCAGAAATAACGAATCCCAAGTAAATGAGCTCTGTCTTCATGAATGAGGATTTCTTCATATTTATCAACAACTTCTGCTATAACCTCTTCATCACAATAGCCAAGTGTTTCAGATGCTCTGTCTTTGTTTTACTGAAAACCAGTATGTCATCCAGATACACGATGAAAAATTTCCCAATGAACTCCCTCAGGACTTCATTCATCAACCTCATGAAAGTACTTGGCGCATTTGTTAAACCAAACGACATAACAAGCCATTCATACAACCCCTCGTTGGTTTTGAAGGCTGTTTTCCATTCATCACCTTCTCTCATACATATTTGATGATAACCACTTTTCAAATCAATCTTTGAAAAATATTTTGCTCCACTCAAGCAATCCATCAGATCATCCATCCTCGGAAATGGAAATCTGTACCTGATGGTTATCTTGTTAATGGCTCTCGAGTCAGTACACATCCTCCAGCCTCCATCTTTCTTCGGACTGAGTACTGTCGGAACAACACATGGAATCAAGCTTTCTCTGACCAAACCTTTGTCCAACAACTCCTGGACTTGTCTTTTGACCTCTTCATTCTCTTGCGGTGTCAATCTGTATGCGGCTTTATTTGGTAAAATAGCTCCTGGTATGAGGTCAATATGATGACTCACACTTCTGATCGGTGGCAACGAACGAGGTAATTCGTCCATTACTATATCAACGAACTCTTCCAACAGTTCCTGAATTTCTTCTGGTAAATCATCCACTCTTGTACTGGTCAAAACAATCTTCGGTTTTCTGACCACAAAGAAATGTGGATCCTCCTTCTTCTTCACCTCTGTAAGAAGTTCCTTCCCACTCATGAGAAGTACTGTGTTGCTTACTTTTGGCTTCACCTCCTTATCCTTAATTGGAAGTAACATGTGTGTCCTCCCATTCTTCTCCAGGGTATATGTATTCATTCTCCCATCATGAATCACATTCTTGTCATACTTCCATGGTCTACCCAGCAATAGATGACAAACATCCATAGGAATGACATCACATAATATATTATCATTATAACCTCCTATCTTAAATTCAACTAAACACTGTTTAGTGACATTTACCTGATGTCCTTTTTGTAGCCATGAAACTCTATATGGACTCAGATGTTCAATCGTCTCCAGCTCCAGCTTTTCTACCATCTCCGTCGAAACGAGATTATCCATGCTACCACTGTCCACAATAACCTTGCATACCCTACCTTTGGTTTTGCAAGCAGTCTGAAAAAGACTGTTTCTTTGCACTGAATTCTCCACCTCCTTCTCTGGTGTCAAAAGGACTTTTTGCATCATAAGCGATCGTCCGCCTTCAGCGTCTTCTTCCTCCACATCTCGCCTTTGTGCTTTGGCGATGTGAGTTTCCCCAATCTCTTTCTTTTTCTTTGGACACTCATAAGACTTGTGTCCATTCTTTCCACACGTGAAGCATGTGATTACTCCACCTCTTCCTCTTCCTCTGCCTCTGGTACGAGGAAAAGTATTATTGTCAGCATAATCTTTTCTCTTCTCAGTATGCTGCCCTCTTTGTTCAATATATGGCACTCTCTGTGAGATTCCACCTCTCTCAGTTCGAGTTAGAGGTTTCTTCCATTCCTCCTTGGGCTTCTGATATTTGTCCCGGGCAACTGATTTGCCTCTGGGATGACTTCTGCCTCGGCCTCTTTGACCCTATTTTCGGCTCAACTTCTCTTCTTCTTTTAGAGCCATCTGATAAGCATCTTCCATCATTTGGATGGTTACCATGCTCATCTCATATTGAATGTCATACCTCAGGCCATTCATGTACTTGGCTACCTTTTCATCATTGCTTTCACGATGACTTGCCCTGATATTCAACCTGTAAAATTCTTCTGTATATTCCTTCACTGACATCAACTTCTGTCTCAGGTTCTGCATTCTCCTAAACAGAGTAATCTGGTAATCCCTGGGGATGCATTTTTCTTTCATCTTTGCAATCATCCTGTCCCAACTCTTAATTTTCTGCTTGCCTTGGCAATGCCTATCCACTTGTAGTTCATCCCACCACAATGCTACATGTCCTCTTAATCTTGTGACAGCATGCTTGAACTTCTTTTCCTCTTTGACATATTCATAGTCAAAGTAGGTGTCTAAAGCTGTAATCCAATCTAGAAGTTCTTCAGCATCCAGGTTTCCTTCATAAACTGGAATGTCCATATTTGCCTTTGCACCCATTCTTGCAACAGCTTTAAGCAAGCATTCATTTGCTGCATCTTCTGCTGTGACTTCTTATTCTCCATGTCCAACATCATCTTCATTTTCGGACTCATTGATATCTCCTACATCAACTGTGCGCTTGTTGGCAGCCAATTCAATTTTTTCAATTGCCCTATAAACTACCTACACCTTTGTCTTCTGAACTTCAAATTATCGTCGCATTTTGAAAATAAACGATATTTTCATTCTTTGCGACATTTGCAATTTGGTCTCCATTTGGTTTTCACGACTGTAAGCGTGAAAACTCCTCTATCGTTACTCGAACTGTCATGATATTTTATTGATATTTTGAATGGAACTTACCTTTGGATTACCATTAAGTGGCTAAGAGATTTTAGAACTGTCCCTATGGCCTATTCTTACTTTAATTGCGCAACTTGATTTTTATTTAATTGGTAAGGCATTGAGCATGAGAATTTATGGGTTATACTTATTTTTATTGAATTGCATAGGGGTCATGGTTTACTTTGTTTTATATGATGTGATCCTTTTTGTTATAGTTCTTGCCTTATCGATTTTATGAAATCGTTTGTCATAATGTTTTTAAACCTTTGATTAAACATGTATGCAATGGCGCGTTGGTTAAACATATGGGTTTGATTTCACATTTGAATATTCATGGTTTGAATGGCGCATTGGTATTTCGTTTATCGTTTGAGTTATTGGGTTGCATGAATAATATGATTTGAAATATGTTATGATTGTTCAACAGAGGGTTAATATGCCGGTTGTACTTTGCAATTAATATTTTTCATGGCGGTAAGTGATTCCACCACCCTCGCATGCGCACATTAATGCCTCCCCTTTGAACGTTCATAGTGGTTACACCGAATAACCCTGCGTGCTGGTGTTTTCGACCCAACCCTTACCATGTGCTCGCACCATGGCTCCAGTCGTGAGGGCTGAACTGAATGGTAGCTAGGCTCTGTTGATGTTTGACAGTGCCTGCACTAACCTTGAGGAATTTGGGTGGCTCTCGTTCATACAAAAATTTGATGGTTTTAACCTCAGTTTTGCTAGGCAATTCACATTGACCTTTGATGGCTGTTGAGCCAAGGTCGGGGATGTTCAATTGCAGATTGATGAGCAATTTCTCAGTTTAGCTACAAGTTTACCTATCACTGGGCAGAGATGGTCCAAAAACTGCAAGGTAGAAGAAGTCCCTTAGACTTTGCTCTTTCAGTCGCGTAAGGTTAGCTCCTGTGACAAGGGTTTGCCCGTGACCATGCTGAAGCAGCGATGGCATGACTTGTTGATGATTATCAAGCAGTTCATCACCTGCGAGGGTCGGTATGGGTTTGTTTTCTTACATCACCTTCATCTAATTATGGTTTTCATGGGTTTTGAGCTTAACATGCCGTATTACTTGCATAGAAGCCTGTTCAAAATGTCTAAGAAATATAAAAGGAACTAGGCTGATAACAACCTCTTTCACTATGGGCTAGTTAAAATGATTGTTGTTTGTCAACTGGGGTTACATCGAGACTATTGGGATGATTTTCTTGCGCGCAATAATTTTGTGGATTCTAATCCACCACAGGCTGACAAACTTGTGGTGTCCGAGGATAAGTTTGTACCCCCGGTACCCTACAGTATCCTTTTACCTAAACCCTTACCTGATTTACCTATCGACCTACCCCATTCTGTGACTAAGGATGCCGAGATTGTCAAGCCTGTGGCTAAAAGGCCTAAAGCCAAACCCAATGCGAATGCCAAAGGAAAAAAGACTGCCCGTCTAATCTCTCGCATGGCGAGGAACAAACTGAAACCCCTTGTCAATCCTGAACCTATTGTGCTAAGTGAAGACTCTGATTCAGAGGTCGAACATTTTTTGGCAAGTGAGTATCCCTATTCGGAAGGTCTGTGTGCCAAACCCTCTTACAACTTCGTGTCAAACTTACCACCTTGTTTGCAAAATGACCCAGATTACCCTGGCATAAAGCTGCCATGTGAAAACCCCGGTCATGTATCTAAACCCTCTCCTGCTCTGTCGAATTCTACTGTGCCACCCTGTGATCAGTGCAGATCATGGTTAGAGAGATACTATCTTGATGTGCCTATGCTACAGTCAAAGATTAAATCTTTGGAGGACCAAGTTACACTGCTTACCTGACAAAAGGCTGAGTTACAAACCACTGATAAGAAACAAAGAACGACTGGTTCTATTTTGTTTAAGAATGTGGAGTCAGCTACAGCGGTCATGAATTCCAAATTGGCATAATTTGAGCAGCCTCACCGGTATGTTCTATCACTTCTTTATATAACGAATTCAAATTCTTTCAAATAGCTATGCTTACAGCGTGATTCTGCTCTGTCACATTATATGCATTGTGTACATAGTTATGTTTTGATTAATGAAATTTCGATTCAATTATTTCGCCAACGGAGCCGTTAAACTCGCCAGGGTGGTTCATTCCAAATGAATTGGGTTATTTAGACAACCCCGGACCGGTTCCACTCTCTCAATTGACGGACGAACAATTTCACCCGTCAAAAAATGGTGCTAGAAGGAGGGCCTGAACTAAATTAATGGCACGAGGTGGTCGCAAGACTCCTCCCCCCCCATAATCGCTCACCTATAGTGACTAGAAGCCGTTCACTAGATAGTATCCCCCCTCAAACAACAACTACTTCAACTGAAGATCCGCAGATCACAGTTGAGCCAACAACCCCTAATCCTACAGGTGGTGACTTGGAAGAGATTGTCCGACGATCTCTTATTAAAACACATATTTCCTTAGCAAGTTTGAGGCAACCGAACCGTCCGTGGGGTCTACCTTTAGACTTCTCTGATATCAAAGAACAGTTAGGTGACACTAACCTCATTGTGAATCCTACAGATCCAATCACAAATCCTACTGCAGGAGGATCTGGGATACCTCCTTCACCACCTCCCTCATCTCCTTCCTCTTCTGGAGGAGATTCCTCTTCTGACGAAGGAAATTCACCTTCTCGTCCTTCCACACCCACTACCCCAATGGAAAATCAGAACAACCCTGCTAGACCTTGGTTGGACCAGGATGCTGTAGATGTACCTGGAGCCCAACACCCTTTACCTAAGCACCTGGAGAAATGGCTTCCTAAGTTTGATCCCGATTCAAAACAGATAGCTGAAGATCATATCAAAATATTTATGTTAGCCATCAGACTCCGTAATGTTGAACGTGAAGATGTTGTCTGTAGGTTGTTCCCTTACACTTTTGAGGGTAATGTGTCCACTTGGTACTTTTCCCAACAACCCCATACAATCGTGTCTTGGGAAAAGTTTGAGTCATGCCTTTTGGAAAAATTCGGAGATGGTAAACCTCCAGAAGTCTTGGTCATGGATCTTTCAAACTTAAAAATGAACCCAAAAGAAAAAGTTAAATATTTCAATCAAAGATTCTTAATGCTTAAAAATCGAATCTCTGCAGATTCTATGCCTTTTGAGAGTCTTGTGATAGCTTACTACACTAAATCTCTACATCAAAGTATAGCTATTTGGGTCAAACGTTCTAAAAAGGAAATGTTGTTAGAAACCTTCGAAGAGGCTACTCAAATTGAAAAATACATACTTAGCCTTAAGGATTCCTCTAGCAACGAAGCTGAGACTATTCCTTCTTCCAAGAAGAAGATTGAAATTCTCCCTAGAACCACAAAAAGCAAAACACAACCTGAAAACTCTGATTTGGAAAATTTAACGAAAGTTGTACAAAAATTATCTAATCAAGTTATAGACTTAAAAAGGTCTACTGAAGAAGCTTCCTCAAGTAAAGGACCCTACAAACCTCCTTTCCAAAAGCCTTTTTCTACCAACCGGCCTAACCCAAGTCCTGAAGGCTTGAACCTAGAAAGTTTTCAATGTGCTCTTCAGACAATTCTAGAAGCCAAGATAACTTGATGCCTCCTAAAATTCCTCAGGAGGAAGTAGAGCAGGAGACAGTTCAAGAAGAAGAGTCTTCTCCAAACATCTTTGGACACTTCTCGAACAACATCTTCCAAGACAACTTCGAGACTGTTCACCCTTACAACACTAGGAGTAAGACAACAAATAAACCTCCTGCCGAAAACACTACAACTTTGCCTCCAAAGCCTTCTAAATCAGTAGAAACTAAACAGAGTAATGACAACCCTAAATTAGATTATGATGTTGTTGAAGATCTTAAAAAATTAAGGGCTAACATTTCTATTTATGAGTTGTTGAAATTTCCGTTTTTGTTACAGAAGATATTGCAAAATATTTCAGAAAATGGCAAGAATGGTAATTCAAATTGTAACAAGGTTGTGCAAAGCAAAGTTCCACAGAAGACTTCCACCAAAAATAATCCTGATTCTCAAGATAAAGGAAGCCTTCCTGCAACCCATGTAAATAATGTAAATAATGTAAATAATTCTGATAAAGTAGTCTTAGAAACCGCGAGTAAGAAACCACAAGCTACTACTCTAAGTACTCGCAAGAATGTTCCTCCTTTTCTTTTAACTTTCGAAATCTTCAACAGAAATGTGCATAATTGTATGGTTTAATCAGGGGCGTCATCCAATGTGATGCCTTGGTCGGTCTGCCAAAAGATTAACGCTGAAGTAGAACCATCTTCTTTGAAAATCATACAACTTGATCGAACAGATGTAAAAGTTATAGGCGAACTAAAAAATGTATTGATTAGATTATCGTCTAACCCAAAAGTTCATCAGGTTATTGATATAATTGTGGTGGATATTCCAGAAGTGTATGGCATGTTTTTGAGCAAGGACTGGTCGGAGTAGCTACATTGTTACTTCGCGATGGACTGGTCTCACTTATGGCTTCCAGAGAACGGTAAGCCCAACAAGATCAGGGTGAATCGTGAGCGTTACCTTAAGTTCATGGTCACAGATCTGAATGACCCTAATGAACCATACATGCCTCCTGCTGATTCACCCGAAGTCCAAGGGATGGACACCTTCTTCGGAAATTTCATGGCTGAAGTTTCACCTATCATCAATCCAAAACAACATTCCGAGATCATAGCATACATGCAGCCAACAACTTCTATGCAACAGTCCCATGAACCTGATGGAAATCAAATTTGGTCTTTATATTTCGACGATTCCAAGTCTAAAGAAGGAGCTGGTGCAGGCTGTATCATTATCGATCGAACAGGTAACAAGACATTATTGTCTTGTAGACTAGAATTTGATTGTACTAACAATATCGCAGAATATGAGGCTTTACTGCAAGGTCTCATAAAATCTTTGGATATGAACATTCAAAATCTGGTTGTATTCGACGACTCTGAAATAGTGGTTAGACAGGTGAGAGATTCTATACACTGTCTTTCCCCGCATCTCAAAAGTTACCAGTCTGAGGTATGGAGTTTAATGAACAAATTTTCTGCTTTTAATATAAATTCCATTCCTAGATTAAATAATGTTGAAGCA